>CM040184.1:82815453-82840453 GCA_022606455.1 Callitettix versicolor
CAAATTGCTTCCGTAACGTCACGAAAAAGATTGCGTTGTTATTTTAAAATATTTAAGTATTTATAATTTAACAAGCGCTTTATAATAGTTTAAAATTATAGTTTAATAGCCCGAAGGTGTAATTAATTAACTTTACCGTGTCAGGCGTCTAAACACAAAACTGAAACTTTGCCCCAAGTACGTTCGGAAATTCAATAATAAATCGCTGTTTTATTTCCCAATGCTCGGAACAAACTTTGAAAAATAACCGCAAGCATAAGGGTGTGGGGTAACAAGGCACAAAAGTTAATTTAGCAACCCCTAACAATACCAAACCAAATTACACAGTCTGGTTCCGTCTACCTGCTCCCACTTAACTTACTACAATCTTGGGGCAACGTTGTTTTCCAAATGAACTCTTTATTTCATTTTTGAAATTATTACGTGTTCTTTTATCTGATAAAATAAAATTTCTATTACCGAACTAAAAATATAAATCATGCATCAATGTATTCCTCCATTTCTTGTTTTTGTTATTAATTAGTTCATTTAGCTCTTCAGTCATAACTCTTTTAATTGTAACATTTTCATCGTTAATTTCGTTTTAATTTATTTTCTAATCGTCGTAGTATTTATCGTTCATTTTGTCTTAATCTTTGTTCCGCATTTAAAACATATATATATATATATATATATATATATATATATATATATATATATATATATATATAAAAAGCAATGTCCTGATTGACTGACTGATCAACGTACAGCCCAAACTATAAAACGTAGAGACTTGAAATTTTGAGGATACCTTCGTTTTATTATGTAAGCGCGTACTAAGAAAGGATTTTGCAAAAAAATGATTTTAGCCCCATTAAACTACTTACCCAGTCCAAATTTAATAAACAACGTACAGCCAATACTATTATAGCTAGAGACTTGAAATTTTCAAAGTACATTCTTACAACATTGTCGAGATGCTCTAATAAATGATTTTTTAAAAATGTGATTTTAACGCCATTAAACTACTTACCCAGTCCAAATTTAATAAACAACGAACAGCCAATAATATTATAGCTAGAGACTTGAAATTTTCAGGGTACCTTCTTACAACATTGTCGAGATGCACTGAAAAAGGGGTGCACGGAAAAACGATTTTCCAGTATGCAACCCCTAAAGAGGTAAACATGAGGTACAACAATTTTTATTGGAAAAAATATTTTTTTCATCTGACCTTCTTAAAAAACGAAACATAGTCACTATTAAGTATAAGTAATGAAATATATTTTTCACCTTTTCCCCAAAACGCATCCACTAAAGAGATTGAGAAAAGGTATACAATATAAAAAAGGGGTAGAATTTTGTATTGAAAAAATATTTTTTTATCTTATATTCTAGAAATATGCTATGAAACACATATTTCAACATTTTTCTGAATTCATCCCCTAAAAGAATAAAAATGAAAAAAGAGTTATTATGGGAGAAAAAAGAGTGTTTGCATTGGAGAAAAATATTTTTTTATCAAATTTTCTTAAAAGGTATGTATGATACACGCAATTCAGTATTTTCGCCCGAATTCATCCCCTAAAAGGACAAAAATATAGAATAGGTATAAATGTTTGTATTGGACAAAAATATACTTGATCAGATTTTCTTAAATTCGAATGGAACACGTTTGAAGACAATAAAACAACATATTCAGGTTATAATATTTTTTCATATTCACTGTAAAATAATCACGAGTTTAGATGATCACGCTTTTATTAATATATTTTTTGTTTCTAAATTATTACATTACTGAAACAGTAATAAGTGTCGTGTAATAAGTGTGTGTAATAAACAGTAATAATATTTACTTAAGTAATAAGTGTTGTGGGCGAAGCCGCGACGGGTAATGCTAGTTTTTTTTTATAATAATTTTACTGTCCATTTTACTTAGAACTAGAATTTTTAACATAACCTCAATTGAAACGACATTTGAAGCAACAGCTGTTTTGCGAAATCAGCTGTTTAGAAGTAGTCACAATTGTACTTCTATGTATACACTAGCACGCAACGCGCTAAATACGTATACTGTTATATGCAATATGACCTTGCCACGCACCGCACGAAATTCAACAACACAACCAGCCATAGAAAATGATAAATGTTAATAAAAAACTAACATCATATTGTCTTAATTTGTAGCTGTAATTAAGAAAATTAATGCTTTTAGTTTTACAAAAGAAGTTTTGCTTTAGAAAAAAAATCTTTTAAACAAAAGTTCTTATAAAAGTGTTTTATTGAGCCCGTGGACCTTGTCGGCCATTTTGATTTATATACTGCAAGTTAATTAACAATACAGATTACTCCGTTATTCGTTAACATAACATAACTCTTTGATCCTTATTTCAAAAGTATTGTATGTGGAAATATAATACAATTTCCAATAAAGTTAGTATTGTAAAATATTTCCTAAATGTTAGGGTTACCGGTTAAATTTGCTGTAAATATCACGAGCGCTGTCGTCTTAACTAAGAATATACTGTGAGGATTACTGTTCTTTAATTGCTAGTACAGGAAATGAATGACAGGATTCACAACTTCTTAAGAAAATTATAATGTACGCTGCTAACGAAGGTTGCATGACAATGTTGCATATGAACAGTTAATAATAACGCAACACATAAAACATTAATTGCATGTAAAATTTGCATGAACCGCTTGCACAAAAAAGTTGCACAACAAAGTTACATTACGTTTTTTCATACACATATTGCAAAATATTTTCGCATAAAAAGTTGCATTTGCGTAAATATGTTGCATAATAAAGTTGCGTTAAGATATTGCAATTTTTTAATATAATTTTACAACAAAGTTGAATCTATTTGTTTCAAATGACGTTGCAAATATCGTTGTATGAAAATGACAACTATATGTTGCACAAACATGTTGCAAAATATCTTTACATAAAAATTTGCATCGAGATATTGAAAAAAGTAGGAAAAAATATTGCACTAAAATGTTGCATACAAATTTTGCATTTGTAAATTAATGTTGTATTATTATGTTTCGTAAAAAATGTTGCAAAATATATCTGCATTAAAATGTTGCAAAATATCCTAGCAAAAACAATTAATTAATATTTACTAAGAAACGTTGTATATTCATAAAAACGTTGTATTGAGATGTTGCAAAGAAATGTTTAAAAATCATCGTTGCACAAAAAAAATGTTGCATTTGCTATTAAACGATATACGGTATAAAATGTTGTAAAATATCGTTGCATAAGGAAGTTGTATTTGGCAATAAAGTGGCATTGAGATGTTGCACGAGAATCTTGCTAAATACAGTTTTATATAAAACTGCATAAAAATGTTGCAAGATATTCTTGTATAAGACAGCTGCATTTGCGTGAAAACGTTGCACAGTAAAGTTACACTTATATGTTGAACAAACATTTTGAAAAATAGTTCTGCACACTAGACTTGAATTTAAACACTGCATATTAAAGTTTCATTAAAATGTTGCATAAAAATGTTGCAAGTTGAAAAAACGTCTTATAATAAATATGTATTAGAATATTTAATAATCAAGTTGAAAATATTGTTGCATACGAGAGTTGCATTGGAGAATAACATAAGCACCGTGAATAATAACACTGGAGCAGTTGTACTACAAGAATGTTGTATAAGAATCAGTTTTTTCACAAATATAAGATATGTTAAACCAGTGGTTAGACTACTTATGCAAATATCGACAGTTAGTTGAATAATCTGTAAGCTTGTTCATCAGTAGACAGGTAACGAGGTTATAACGGGATTAGTTGAACCAACAGCAAGTAGGACGTAAATTGAGATTCAATGCTCCGGGCCTGATTAAACCGAGTTAATAAAGTTAAATGTATAGTTTATGCAGCCACCTATTTAACCTAAATAATAAATAATAGTGATTTCAATAGTTTCGTTTTGCTCGTGGGTAAAACAATTGCAAAAATCATTTTAATTTGCAAATTTACTTTGCCTGTTAAAGTAAAAGACTAATGAGAACGAGGGATCAGCGTTAACAGTAAGGATAAAGGCCGTACCGAACTGACGACCTTGAGGTGCGCAGTTAAGAGACGCATCAGACTGACGACAAACAATATCCGTTAACGACAAAAAATCATAAACTTTCTAGATCAACATTTCGATATCATAATCAGCGTTAAAATCTGCATACATTTAAATCCACTGACATTAAGAGAATTATTTGACAACGACCAGAATTCATTTTCATATTTTACAATTTGTAATTGCAATGTTGACAGGTTTTAATAATAATGTCGAAATAATTTTTAAAAAAATGATATGCATTTACTTCTGTCACGTCAGCGCAACAATACTTTTTGTTCAGACGTTTATGAGATTGTTGCAAATATACTTACCTGCAAAATCAAATGTACAAAAATAACATCCCTGTTATCGCGGCTCGGCGTTGCCCGTATTAAATCAATCCCGCGAAGGTTTGATGCAATTGCCCCAAATCCAATTTGCCGCTTCTCCTAAACATTATTGGCACCGTTCTCCAAGCAGTGTTTCCATCAAAGCTAATTTTGTTTCACCGTGTAAATCGAGGCCATTATGATAATATTTCTAATGAGCAAATATAAATACATTGTTAGCATGGATGTACTATGGTTTTTGAAGCGTTAGCTTCTTATATCACGTTGAGCACTTTGTATTTGTCACTATGGAGTGATTCGGCTTCATCGAGTAGGCTTACGAAGCGTAAGTAACGCGAGTAGGGGAAGTATTACACAAACTCCCTCCAGTTCTCAGCTCTTCTCCTTTCTTTCGTCTGCCGGTTCCGACTGAGTTGGTCGCGCACATATGTATGTTTTGTGCCTGTACAACGTGCATGCTTCTCTCTATCTCTTTCTTTTCTCTCTATCTCCACTTTTCTTTTTCTCATGTTCTTCTTTTTTTTGGTGTTTAACGTCCAACTATTGTGCACACTTGGGCTAATGCAGACGATGGGATGATTTATAGCGTACGAAAATGCCAAGCCCTGGCCGGGAATCGAACCCGGGTCCTCGGGGTGAAAGCCTAGTACGCTATCAACTAGGCCACCGAGGCGGCTTTCTCATGTTCTCGTCGCGCGCGCATGTATGATGTTGTGTATATTGCCAGCAGCAACAGTTCAATGGTACACGGTATATATTCAGTAATAACACGTGCATTTGATTTGATTTTTCTTAACTCACTGTACAACAAAAAGCGGCCCAAAAGGGGGACAACATTCGTGATAAGTCAAGAGTAAGAGAGAGAAATTGAATGGCAATTAGCAGAGCAAGTACTTCAATGTTGAATTGGAGTCATCATTATAAGTGAGGGAGTTCCCACTTTTAATCCTTTCCAAGTCCTAGGCTTATAAAGAATTTATAGTGGTGAAAGTTCCTTTCTTTGAAAATGCAAAATATTCGAGTAAACATACCGATTCCGGCCCGAGGGACCAAAATTATGTTGTGTAAATGTAGGAGTTAAAATAAGAAAATCAGCAGATCTGGTACACCCTCTATTGGAGGACCAATCTGGTAATACAGATATTAATTTTGAACAGTCAACATGGCGCAATGTCCTTGCGTACTGTACAGTAGCCGGTGCTTTGTCGCTGCGGTCAGGAAGGTCACTGCCACTAAACTGTTTCAGACCGTAAAAAAAGAAAAGTGTTTTAGTTTTAGAAATACCGAACTGATGGTCGGATTTAGTGGAAAGTCTGTCTCTGCAGTGGAAACTAGAGCAAGCGGTTCCGGAAAGTCTCCGAAAAAAGCACAAGAACTTTTCACTGTTCACTGTTGGACTAGTTGTCGCTTTCTGTGCTAGTTGAGAAAAGAGCCAGGTGGTCAATACAGGTAGGCCCTTAGATTTTTTTTGTTTTTTGTTTTTGTTTTTTCGGTGTTTAACGTCCGACTATTGTGCACACTTGAGCTAATGCAGACGGTGGGATGATTTATAGCGTATGGAAATGCCAAGCCCTGGCCGGGAATCTAACCCGGGTCCTCGGGGTGAAAGCCCAACCGACCTGGTTGCTTAACATGTTTAATCTTGGATGTTTAAGAAACAATTAAGTTTACGTAACAATTGCGTTAAGTGGTATTGTTATATTTTGGGAATTCGCATTCTTCTATCCTTCAGCGAGACAGCTGCGTGATCGGATTATTTCACTAACTGTAGTTTTTACTAGTGTTATTGAAAATATTACGAATCCTTCTTGGCAAGTCTCGGCTTGGCGTAACAGTTCCGCCTTTTTTACACGTTTACTTTTGCAGTTCCTGTTACATAGGCTAACGTAACCTAAGTGCAAGGGTATCCTTCAGCGAGACAGCTGCGTGATCGGATTATTTCACTAGCTGTAATGTTTACTACTGCTACTGAAAATATTTCGAATCCTTCTTGGCAAGTCTCGGCTTGGCGTAACAGTTCCGCCTTTTTTACACGATTACTTTTGCAGTTCCTGTTACATAACCTAACGTAACCTAAGTGCAAGGGTATCCTTCAGCGAGACAGCTGCGTGATCGGATTATTTCACTAGCTGTAATGTTTACTACTGCTACTGACAAATATTTCGCATCCTTCTTGGCGTAACAGTTCCGCCTTTTTTACACAATTACTTTTGCAGTTCCTGTTACATAGCCTAACGTAACCTAAGTGCAAGGCAGTTTATGCACTGTATATTTGTAGTGTTACCGAATACATTTGAGACGGAGGGATTGTCGACGCGCATCTACTCAGGGTTTTTGATGAAAATCTCGTGTCATTGTAAGTATAAAAGGTTCGCCAGCTGGTTACCGTAAATAACCCACTTTGACGGCAATACCCTGCTTTTCATGTCACTCCTTATAATATATCCTCCACATATATTGTGTAAATACAGTCTGATCCCCCCCTCTGAAAATGATATACTGAAAGCGTATTCTGCATAACGATTATAAGATGATGTACATTTCTCGTTCCAGCCAATATAAAATGAAATTCTAAACTTTTGTTATTAAAATGTAAGTACTTTTTACTTAGTTTAAGTAGACACATTCCTGTCTTGCTAACGTCATGGAAGTAAATTTCCAAGACGTAAGAAAATCTAATAACGAAAATTTTTAATATAATATTCCGATATTGTGTTTGTGTGTGTGTGTGTGTGTGTGTGTGCGCGCGCGCGAGTGTGTATTAGCACACTCAAGTTTGCAAGTTCGATCCTATTTGATTCAAACGCGGCACAAAAATTTATTTTAATAATGGCTTAGACAGATTTGTCAGTCGTAAAAATTCGTTTAGCAGTTTCAAAATGGCGGTCACCAAATATTTAAAAATTCGTAACCTTTTCGTCTAGAATATTTTTAAAAAAAAACTAGTTTCACCGTCGCAACCAGCGTTTAAAACCTCATATCGGTTAATTTTCGTATTTCATGAGCAATTTGCACGTTTAAAATGCTTATATGGGCAGAATTTAATGCTATTTATCACAGTGAAATTGCAGTTTCAAAACGAGGGTGGGGTGAGAAAATACTTCGAAAATTCACTTCTGTCACGTCAAAAAGCCAGACTGTTTGCCGCAATTATACACAATTAGGTGAAGTCAAATTTGAAAACAATTACCCCGTTACACATTGCTCATGAAAAGTGTGCACAACTTTGTATCAGCTCCTTATACTTTACTCTAAAACTTAGAAAAAAATATATAAACATTCTGTACGTAGAAAACTTCTTTTCTTTTCGTTATGCACACATACTGCATCATTCAATATTTAATATTTGAACAAATAAATAAAATAACGCAAATATTGCATCAATACGACTGTTGTTTTCATTTCTTTATTTACTAATTTTAAAAATTGATTTTTACATTAAATTTTTGTAACGTCACTTTTCTTCATTACTACAGTTATAATCAGATTCCACTGTAGATTTGATCAGATAAAGCGGATAAGGGTTATGAGGGCCTCTGACACCGTAGTCATAGAATAGCCCCTGGAATTCTACTGGACGTCCTCACCGTCCTGGAAGCCAAACAAACGTGACCTCCTGACAGCAAGAACCTCACAATCGTAGATTACGTCGCCTGCGGTTTTCTCTTACATCCTTCACAAGCTACTCACGGATCTCCGTGGTGCATTCCTATCCTATTCCTGTGTACCCTCAAATCACAGTGAGTCCCGGAGGGCCTCTTACACTGCAGTCATAGAACCTATGTGCAAATTAGCCCCTGGGATTCTACTGGACGACCTCACGGTCCTGGAAGCCAAACAAACTTGGCCTCCTGACAGCAAGAACCTCACAATCGTAGATTACGTCGCCTGCGGTTTTCTCTTACATCCTTCACAAGCTACTCACGGATCTCCGTGGTGCATTCCTATCCTATTCCTGTGTACCCTCAAATCACAGTGAGTCCCGGAGGGCCTCTTACACTGCAGTCATAGAACCTATGTGCAAATTAGCCCCTGGGATTCTACTGGACGACCTCACGGTCCTGGAAGCCAAACAAACTTGGCCTCCTGACAGCAAGAACCTCACAATCGTAGATTACGTCGCCTGCGGTTTTCTCTTACATCCTTCACAAGCTACGCATGGATCTCCGAGGTGCATTCCTATCCTATTCCTGTGTACCCTCAAATCACAGTGAGTCCCGGAGGGCCTCTTACACTGCAGTCATAGAACCTATGTGCAAATTAGCCCCTGGGATTCTACTGGACGACCTCACGGTCCTGGAAGCCAAACAAACTTGGCCTCCTGACAGCAAGAACCTCACAATCGTAGATTACGTCGCCTGCGGTTTTCTCTTACATCCTTCACAAGCTACTCACGGATCTCCGTGGTGCATTCCTATCCTATTCCTGTGTACCCTCAAATCACAGTGAGTCCCGGAGGGCCTCTTACACTGCAGTCATAGAACCTATGTGCAAATTAGCCCCTAGGATTCTACTGGACGACCTCACGGTCCTGGAAGCCAAACAAACTTGGCCTCCTGACAGCAAGAACCTCACAATCGTAGATTACGTCGCCTGCGGTTTTCTCTTACATCCTTCACAAGCTACTCACGGATCTCCGTGGTGCATTCCTATCCTATTCCTGTGTACCCTCAAATCACAGTGAGTCCCGGAGGGCCTCTTACACTGCAGTCATAGAACCTATGTGCAAATTAGCCCCTGGGATTCTACTGGACGACCTCACGGTCCTGGAAGCCAAACAAACTTGGCCTCCTGACAGCAAGAACCTCACAATCGTAGATTACGTCGCCTGCGGTTTTCTCTTACATCCTTCACAAGCTACTCACGGATCTCCGTGGTGCATTCCTATCCTATTCCTGTGTACGCTCAAATCACAGTGAGTCCCGGAGGGCCTCTTACACTGCAGTCATAGAACCTATGTGCAAATTAGCCCCTGGGATTCTACTGGACGTCCTCACGGTCCTGGATGCCAAACAAACTTTGCCTCCTGAAAGCAAGAACCTCACAATTGTAGATAACGTCGCCTGCGGTTTTCTCTTGCATCCTTCACAAGCTACTCGCAAATCTCCGTGGTACATTCCTACCCTGTTCACGTGCGCTCTCAAACCACAGTGTCATACAGTGAGTTCCATAGTGTCCTGTGAAGCCCTATAATGAAAATCGTCATCTGGTGAAAACTTGCCTAGAAGTATTAGAATCCAAACCATCTGGAAAACACAACCTTAGTTCTACGTTTCCCAATAATTTAATTCGAGGGGCTTTGCTCTCAAGCCACTTGTGTAATTGGCACACATGATCAGAATCAAAGTCTAAGGTTTAAAATCTTCGTCCTCAAAAGGTAAAACGTCCCCAGGACCTGGTTTACCTCCGCTTGTTGTTTAAACAACCCAACTTCTGGAGATTTAGACGGCACTGTGACTATCTTAGCAACTTCAAAACATTTCTGCCTAAAAGCCTTCCAGTCATGGAGCACACTTTGCCCACAGCTACTTAAATATAGTAAGTAGATCCAAAATCCACTTACTAGTAAGTGGTTTAGGTTAGGTAGTAAGTAGTTCCACTGAATATCCACCCACATTCTTTACAATATTCGTAATTTACAAAATCGACGCTTGCCAAACATGCTCCCCCCATTGCTTTACAAACCCAAATAATTTAATATAGAGGCCGTATTTCTCCCGCCTTGTCAATTTCGAAATTATAAACCCCTTTCACAACCATCTCTGCGCCAAACTGGATTATCTCTGTACATACAGTCACATCGACGGTGCTTAATGATTTGGTCATCATTAAAAAGACTTTGTCTACATTTAGTGATTTTATAAATTTGACTTTTCACACAAATTATATAACGTAGAGGGTTGTGGAAGGAGAAGGGTCGGTCCTTTATTATTCAAATATCTTGTGGAGCTTTGGATGGGTTTAATGTTTTTAAAGTCTTTAAGTCAAAAAAGTAGTTTTTTGAATAACTCCGGTCAGCAGACCAAACGATCAATCTCGTATGCGCAGTACAAAGATTTCTCGTTGACGTGTTCAGAGCGAGTTTCTAAAACTGGTTTTGTTTATTCAAGGCCTTTTTGAAAATCTGATTTTCACAATTAGCATCCGAGTAAATTACTTTGAAAATTAAAAAAATAAAAACAATTTAGACATATATTAAAACTGTTATTGTGAAATGAGTTTCTCCAAAATTATAAATTTATAAAGTTATGAAATTTTGTACTTTTAAACATTCTATGGCTGTTTATACGCAATAATAAGATAAATAGTCCATTATTACTTGATTTGTAGGTTAGAATCGGTGCTCACTGAATAGTCTATTATTACGTGTTTTATAGGTTACAATCGGTGCTTATTAAATATTCCATTATTTGGTGTTTTACAGGGTGGAATTGGTGCTTATTAAATAGTTCATTATTAGGTGTTTTATAGGTTACAATCGGTGCTTATGAAATAGTTCATTATTAGGTGTTTTATAGGTTACAATCGGTGCTTATTAAATAGTTCATTATTAGGTGTTTTATAGGTTACAATCGGTGCTTATTAAATAGTTCATTATTAGGTGTTTTATAGGTTACAATCGGTGCTTATTAAATATTCCATTATTAGGTGTTTTACAGGGTGGAATTGGTGCTTATTAAATAGTTCATTATTATATGTTTTATAGGTTACAATCGGTGCTTATTAAATAGTTCATTATTATATGTTTTATAGGTTACAATCGGTGCTTATTAAATAGTTCATTATTAAGCGTTTTATAGGTTACAATCGGTGCTTATTAAATAGTTCATTATTAAGTGTTTTATAGGTTGGAATCACGTTTATTAAATAGTCCATGTGTTTTGTAGGTTAGAATCGGTCCATTATTAGGTCTATTAAATAGTCCATTATTAGATGTTTTATAGGTTAGATCTGTGCTTATTAAATAGTCCATTATTTGTTGTTTTGTAGGCTAGAATCGGTGCTTATTATATAGTCCATTATTAGGTGTTTTTATAAGTTAGAATATGTACTCATTAAATAGTCCATTATTAAGTGTTTTATAGGTTAGAATATGTGCTTATTAAATAGTCCATTATTAATAATGGATAAATGTGTTTTGTTGGCTAGAATCGGTGTTTATTAAATAGTCCATTATTAAGTGTTTTATAGGTTAGAATATGTGCTTATTAAATAGTCCATTATTAAGTGTTTTATAGGTTAAAATCTGTGCTTATTAAATAGTCCATTATTAGGTGTTTTTAGGCTAGAATCGGTGCTTATTAAATAGTCCATGGTATTTTGTAGGCTAGAATCGGTGATTATTAAATAGTCCATTATTAGGTGTTTTGTAAGCTAGAATCTGTGATTATTAAATAGTCAATTATTAGGTGTTTTGTTGGCTAGAATCGGTGCTTATTAAATAGTCCATGGTGTTTTGTAGGCTAGAATCGGTGATTATTAAATAGTCCATTATTAGGTGTTTTGTAGGCTAGAATCGGTGATTATTAAATAGTCCATTATTAGGTGTTTTTTTGGCTAGAATCGGTGCTTATTAAATAGTCCATTATTAGGTGTTTTATAGGCTAGAATCGGTGATTATTAAATAGTCCATTATTAGGTGTTTTGTTGGCTAGAATCGGTGCTTATTAAATATTCTATTATTAAGTTTTTGGTAGTCAGACCCAACATTAAAGAATTAAATATCTAAAATCAATTTTTTTAAACGGATTTCCCAAATAATTATTTTTGTGTCTCGTATTTAATACGTTATATAAACATGCAAGCGCGCGTGTACGCTTGTTTCATGCAACATACGGTTATCTTTATTTTCCATATATACAACTTCCAAACATTTATGTTGCTTGTATCCTCCAAGGGAAAATTGTAAAAGGTTGTCCGACCCAATACTTTTGGTTTCGATAAAAGTTGATTGATTACACCGGATGAATTCCGATATTATTAGTTTTGTATTTTCCGGGCGTAGCCTTCACTGCAGAAGGATTTAGAGAGGATAATAACGTTGAAACCGTAAACTGTACAAATGTAATGTTTGTTCGTCAAATGATACTTACTTAAATGGCTTACTAATTACACGAAGGCGGAATGGGTAACCTGAAAAGACGACTTTCACGTTTTGGTAGGTTTATAGATTTCAAAATTAATCGACACAAAAATGTTGGTTTTTGCTAGCTTCCTATGTGTGCGCGAAAATAAAATGTTTAAAATTAATAGACTAATCACCAAACAAGATAAATTTGGGAGAAAATTTTGTTTCGATATATTTTTAGTAGAAAAACGTTCCAAACTGTAAAAAATAGTTTTTTTAGAACATCGTGCTTAAAGCTTTTTATCGAAATTAGCTGGAATGTTTTTGTAAACAAAACTTTCTCGCTCTTAGCTCGAGTTATGACAGAAATAACATATTTAAAAAAATACTGTTATTAACAGATTCATGACTTTTATATTTGTGGAAATACGTGTTTTATTTCAGAAAGTTTTTTTTGTATGAAAACTTGTTTGCGGTAAATTTGTGCACTATTTATTTTTCTTGTACGGTTTTAAATGCCTTATACGGTTTTAATAGGCATACTGCCTTATATTTTAATAGGCATACTGCCTTATATTTTAATAGGCATATTGCCTTATATTTTAATAGGCATACTGCCTTATATTTTAATAGGCTTACTGCCTTATATTTTAATAGGCATATTGCCTTATATTTTAATAGGCTTACTGCCTTATATTTTAATAGGCTTACTGCCTTATATTTTAATAGGCATACTGCCTTATATTTTAATAGGCTTACTGCATTATATTTTAATAGGCATACTGCCTTATATTTTAATAGGCTTACTGCCTTATATTTTAATAGGCATACTGCCTTATATTTTAATAGGCTTACTGCCTTATATTTTAATAGGCATACTGCCTTATATTTTAATAGGCATACTGCCTTATATTTTAATAGGCATACTGCCTTATATTTTAATAGGCTTACTGCCTTATATTTTAATAGGCTTACTGCCTTATATTTTAATAGGCATATTGCCTTATATTTTAATAGGCATATTGCCTTATATTTTAATAGGCATACTGCCTTATATTTTAATAGGCTTACTGCCTTATATTTTAATAGGCATATTGCCTTATATTTTAATAGGCTTACTGCCTTATATTTTAATAGGCTTACTGCCTTATATTTTAATAGGCATACTGCCTTATATTTTAATAGGCTTACTGCATTATATTTTAATAGGCATACTGCCTTATATTTTAATAGGCTTACTGCCTTATATTTTAATAGGCATACTGCCTTATATTTTAATAGGCTTACTGCCTTATATTTTAATAGGCATACTGCCTTATATTTTAATAGGCATACTGCCTTATATTTTAATAGGCATACTGCCTTATATTTTAATAGGCTTACTGCCTTATATTTTAATAGGCTTACTGCCTTATATTTTAATAGGCATATTGCCTTATATTTTAATAGGCTTACTGCCTTATACGGTTTTAATAGGCATACTGCCTTATATTTTAATAGGCATACTGCCTTATATTTTAATAGGCTTACTGCCTTATATTTTAATAGGCTTACTGCCTTATATTTTAATAGGCATACTGCCTTATATTTTAATAGGCTTACTGCCTTATACGGTTTTAATAGGCATAATGCCTTATATTTTAATAGGCATACTGCCTTATATTTTAATAGGCATATTGCCTTATATTTTAATAGGCATACTGCCTTATATTTTAATAGACATACTGCCTTATATTTTAATAGGCATACTGCCTTATATTTTAATAGGCATACTGCCTTATATTTTAATAGGTTACTGCCTTATATTTTAATAGGCATACTGACTTATATTTTTATAGGCATACTGCCTTATATTTTAATAGGCTTACTGCCTTATATTTTAATAGGCTTACTGCCTTATATTTTAATAGGCATACTGCCTTATATTTTAATAGGCATACTGCCTTATATTTTAATAGGCTTACTGCCTTATATTTTAATAGGCATACTTCCTTAAATTTTAACAGGCATACTTCCTTATATTTTAATAGGCTTACTGCCTTATATTTTAATAGGCATACTGCCTTATATTTTAATAGACATACTGCCTTATATTTTAATAGGCATACTGCCTTATATTTTAATAGGCATACTGCCTTATATTTTAATAGGCATACTAATGCCTATTATTAGTATTTATCATAATACTAATGATTACAATAGTAATCAATAATCAATAATCAATAAAGTAAATCGACTTTATTTCTGTAAAATTAATATATTATACTTTAAAGTAAAACATAGTGCTGTGAAATTAAAATGTAATTACACAAAGGTTATCTATGCTCTATTACTATGAACGCAAACTATATTACTAAGAAATTAATATTTTTGTTTGTTTTTTTTGTGTTTAACGTCCGACTATTGTGCACACTTGGGCTAATGCAGACGATGGGATGATTTATAGCGTATGAAATGCCAAGCCCTGGTCGGGAATCGAACCCGAGCCCTCGGGGTGAAAGCCTAGTACGCTATCAACTAGGCCACCGAGGCGGCAAGAAATTAATATATAACAACTCAAGGTAAACTATAAAAGTAAAAGTTGTAAGGGATCTATTATAATAGTACAAGAGAAAAGTAAAATACCTTAAAGGAAAAATAGAGTAGACGTATGGCTGAATGAATGAATTACTTTTTAAGGTTACTATTGCACTGTTACTTTGTAGATCAGTTGTACCCCCTTCTGTATTCCTGAGATGTTCAGTTACAGCGTCTTCTCCAGTCATATTTTCTTCATAAAGTCAAGAATTTGGGGAGGGTTCAAGGTGACTTCCCCACTTCCAATTGGTGACTTCCCAATTTGTTAATGAGGTGCTTGCGCTGCTAATTCTCTGCCAATCTTTTCTTTTACTTTGAATACAAAGAGGTTGACATCATTTCGCCAGCTTTTTGTTGTGCGGTGAGTTCCCGCTCATTCCATTTACATTCTTACTCATGTTCTCGTCACGAGTAGCTGGGGAAATTATCTCCGCTCATAAAGAGCCCTGAACGCATGGGAAAGACTGAGGTACACAGGGAGGTCGACAGGTATCCCAAGACTCCGTTTGATACACCATTAGGCCGGGGTCATTCACTCCATCAGCACGGGTCGCTTTACATTTTAGACCTTGCCTGGTTACGGAGCGTAGTGTGTGTGTGTGTGTGTGTGTGTGTGTGTGTCTTGAGTAGATGAATGAGAGTAGTATGAGCTAGAGGTACGGTGGGTTCGCTAAGCCCATCAGCTGCTCACTTCAGCTGCCTCCGCCGATAGGGTAGACGTATGTATTCTACTTTAAGAATAAAATAAAGTAATATATCATTAAAATGTAGTCATAGAGAAAAACACTAGCCAACAACATAGTCACTATAAATCTAGCAAGCGTGAAACCTGGTTACAGTACAATATTGTAACAGCAATCTAACCCAAGTTCTTTGTGAAAACGTAATATACGTGAGTGACTCAAAGTAAGGTAATATAAAATTGTGATATTTTCTTGACATAAAGCAGCAGACAAAAAATAAACAAGAGTATTCCAGTTTTATGTAGAGCTTCAAAACATTGCGTCTTTCCTTGAAAAGAACTTCTTTATTAGAAAAATATTTGTGTTGAAAACATAAGGTGTCTTCCTTATATTGCATTTAATAAGAACACTTGGATTTTATATTGTGTGTGTGTGTGTGTGCTTGTGCTCCATATTTTGCAACGTTGCTCCAATATGATTAAAACTTTATACAATTGATTTTAATAATAGCTTTGTAAAGCTCACTATCCAGCAAAAACCGTTCTTAGTTTCATTTTTAATCTTCATTTAAGACAAAAAAAAACAATAAAATCCGATCAACCGATTTTATGAAATTAGTTATTCAGTAGCACTTGGACCCGATTCTTTTGAGAATCAAGCAACTTTTCCCTAATGTTACGTTTGCTTTGGGTATTCTTGGAATATATTCGAGCGAAATATAATCAAAATCGTTTCAGATGATTTTGATAAATTTTTACTTTTTATAGTATTTTTAGTGCAAACTCAAAAATCGTTTAAAACACTTACACTTACATTCCAAACATAATTCCTTATAATACAGTAAATCCATTATTTTTAACATAAATGATCCATTAGTAATTCTATCGATGCTTTAAAGCCTGTCGTGTAAAAAGTAAAAATGATAAGGAATTACCAGGAAACATTTTAAGGTGAAAGGAGCAAAACATTTTGTAAATCAGTTTTTGAAAACCGAGGTCATAGGCCGAGCTGTGCTGCAATAATATTTATTATAACATAATTTAACTCCTGTTAACAAACCACGCTACGAACAATGCTATATGATTAAGGAAAATGAGATATGTGGGTTAGGGCAATTATAAGGCTTGTTTACACAATGTTTGTGGCGTCGTTTTTTCCGCCTCATATGTCCCCCACCTCACCCCGGCCTGATGTAATGCGTTTGTTTATTGGTGGACATATACCAAAGGCAAATTTGGTATTTTTACTTTAATAATTTGGTTTTATTTACGTCTATGTGATAAATTATTTATTTTTATCACAAAAAACATTTTACACAATATAAATACAAATAAACGCAGCTGTCTCGCTGACGCGTATTTTTAAATATTTTCTTTATTTTACCAGATGTGAAAATCTGATTACACCATCATGATTAGCAATACAAATATGAATATATTAACGTTTAAACTTCCAAATTGCATTGAAAATACACAAATAAACACTGGTCTCTGGTAAAAAGTGTTCTTGATTTATGGATTTTAAAAATTCAAAATTACAATTAATACAGTTTCCACGCTAATTAAGACGGTGAAATCGACTTTTCAAAAAGCATTTGAAACGAAAAGGTTTTGCTCTTTAAAATTTTTGAAATGACAGCCATTTTGAAAGTGACGACTTTCGCAGGTAACGAACTTTTCGAAGCAATTACTAAAATCGTTTTCGTGGCAAGTTTGAATAAAATCGGACTAAAATTGCACACACACACGCACACACACACACACACACACACACACACACACACACACACACACACATATATATATATATATATATATATATATATATATATATATATATATATATACATATACACACACACACACACACACACACACACACACATATATATATATATATATATATATATATATATATATATATATATATATATATATAGTGATGATTTATAGCGTATGAAAATGCCAAGCCCTGGCCAGGAATCGAACCCGGGTCCTCGGGGTGAAATCCCAGTATGCTATCAACTAGGCCACCGAGGCGGCTATAAATCATCCCATCGTCTGCATTAGCCCCAGTGTGCACAATAGTCGGACGTTAAACACCAAAAAAAAAAAAAAAACGTATATATATATATATATATATATATACATTTTAACGACGTATTTCTTAACAAAACCACTTTTTTAAAAAAAGTTTAAGTCAGGTATGTTCGCGATACATACACATAATTACACGGTCCAAAGAGGCAAGACAATCCCCAAGGATACCGGAACAAATCCTGGAGGAGAACGAGGGCGTATTGTGTGCTGTGTAATGGTTAGTCGTGTCGGGACATGCACGTTTCCTGCCGTTGCTTCTGACCTGGATACGATTTCCTGCGGGAATCGGTTTTCAATTAGTTGACTGACTTGACGGTGTTAACGTACGAACAATGTGTCTTTGTTTCCCCGCACTGCCAGATTTCCTCCGACTTACATTAATTGACTCAGGCTTTCAGAGTGAATATCAAGCTTTGAGATGTAATACAGTGTCATACAAAACGAACTGACATATCTTAATATTGATGTATTTTGATTGAAATACATTTAACATGGCTTTTTTGTGTGTGTGTGTGTGTGTGTGTGTGTGTGTGTGTGTGTGTGTGTGTGTGTGTGTGTGTGTGTGTGTGTGTGTGTGTGTGTGTGTGTGTGTGTGTGTGTGTGTGTGTGTGTGTGTGTGTGTGTGTGTGTGTGTGTGTGTGTGTGTGTGTGTGTGTGTGTGTGTGTGTGTGTGTGTGTGTGTGTGTGTGTGTGTGTGTGTCAAGGTTCATTTTTGTATTTTTAATGTAATCTGTAAGTTTACTGAAGCCTTATGCTGATTTTAATGTTGAATTTGATGCGTAACAAACTTTTAAATTATTGTAGGGCAAAAAAATAATTTAGAAATTTGCTTCCATCATTTCAACGATACAGCTGCGTGTCATAATTATTTATTAAGTACGTTTATTTTTTTTTAAAACATCACATCACCTAAAACAATCGTTTAACACACACACGGATTAAATAAGGAAACTGGTTTTATAGCAGAAAATAGTTTGTAATAAAGTTTAAAGCAGGGATACGCTATGTAATTTAATTGTCGGATTAAAATAATTCACGTCGTCCATTTCCTTAATATGTAACTTGTCTTCGGGTTACAACAAATTATATTTGTCTGAGAATAATTAATTATTGCGTTTTATAAGAGTGACTTCAAAGCTTCTACTGAGATTTGCTTCCATGCTGGATTAACCTACTTCTTGTTATTATTGTTGTTAACCTACTTCTTGAGGCTTCTGTTATTTTACTATTAAGGTTTTCAATATTATTACACAAAGACGGATAAACGTTGCACTCAATTGCCACGCTTACGTGATTGAAGCGAATTTTCAAAAATAATTTTCTCTAAGTAGCCTTTTTTTAAATTCTGATTTCACCGTCATAATCAGCGTAAAAATATGCGTATATTAGCATTTCAAACTTTTAAATTATATAGAAAATTATCCATGATCGCAGAAAAAAATCAAATTTGTTAATTTCAACGGACTGCGAAAACTCAGAGTGCTAATATATGAATATCTTAACGCTGGTTGTGAAAAAATGCGACAAAAAACTAGTTTCTGTTATTGAACCAAAAATAAAAATCATGCGTCATGTTTTATTTCTTTTTATTTTAATTAACGTAATTTGTTCGAAAACACGACAGATTAATATAGCCAGTTTTTAACAACATAACCTAAAACCTATCAGCTGTTCAGTAAGTCAGCTATCTTTACGAATTAATATAAAACAACTGATCTTTTAATATAACTACCAATATGAACTTTTTCGTAGTTCCCGTAGAGGTTATCATGTGCGACTCACACGCGCAAAGTCCCCTGTTCGATCCCTTTTCACAAAAAAATTCGATTGCATTTTTTCACAATACATATTAACATTTTGAATTTTTACAATTTGTTGAAATTTAAAAAAATGTGATTTTTTTTACTACGGTAGCTTTCCATGTAGTGTGAAAGTTAAAAATGCTAATATATGCAAATTTATCGCTGATTATGACAATGAAATGAGAATTTCAAAAAGAAGTAACGTAAAGAAAATTATTTTTTTGAAAATTCGCTTCAATCACATCAGTGTGGCAGAGGAGCCTCAGGTTTAAATCCCGTAAAGCTTGCCCCAGACTTGGCACATATACAAGAAGTAGGTTAATCCAGCATGGAAGCAAATCTCAGTAGAAGCTTTGAAGTCACTCTTATAAAATGTAATAATTAATTATTCTCAGACAAATATAATTTGTTGTAACCCGAAGACAAGTTACATATTAAGGGAATGGACAACGTGAATTATTCTATGTATGAATGTGGAATTATATTTTTAGCGAAAAAATACTTTTGTGAATTCACTTCGGAGCAGCGACACAGCTGCGTGCAGCGATAACAGTGCACGTATGAGGCAGACATCGCAGGAATGTTATTTTCAATTTCTTCAAGTCAGCAGAGCGCCAGAGACTTAAGGCTTACTGATCCTTCTTGCCAAATCAAGCCTCCTCGGTTCCCTCGAGACTAAAGGTGTTTGACAGTGAAATACGCCCCACGTCTGTTTCAATTTATAGCGTTAACTGTCAAAATCTTTACTTAACCTGTGATGATAAACCACGTCCGAAACGAAACTTTTATATCTGTTACACGGACAATCGTCTAAAGAACTATTAATAACGGCTATACAATAGTCGTGTTTATTTTGGAATTTCTAACCTGCGATACTGACGTTAAAGAAGTGGAATTTCAACAATAATTAAAAACGCAGCTGTTTCGCTGACGTGATAGAAGCGAATTTATGAAATTATTTTAACACGTATCGTGTTTTAGGATCTGGTTGTGATGTTGGATATTGCGTAATGAGAATAGATAAATTTTTGGTAGTTATAGTAAAAGATCAGTTGTTTTATATTAATCGGTAACGATCAGCTGATTTCTTTGAACAGCTGATAGGGTGTAATAAGTTTTAGGTTATGTTGTTAAAAACTAGCTATGTTAATTTGTCGTGTTTTCGAAAAAAAATATCGTATTTAAAAGAAAATGGAAGAGAAATATATGTGATTTTTATTTTTGCTTCAGTAAGAAATTAGTTTTTTCTTGCCCTTTTTGAAACTTAGATTAAACCATCACGATCAGCATTAAAATCTGCATATATCATCACTTAAAACTTTCAAATTACACTGACAATACGAAAATTAAACGTGAACACTGTCAAACTAAAATTTATTAATTTCAAAGGAATTTTAAAATTCAAAATGTTAACTTATGCAGTTTTCAATACAGTAATCATGATGATGGAGTAAAATTTTTAAAAAATTAAAGACAAAAAGTTACGCATTTAGTTAAAATCAAATGGACGCCATTTTGAAAATTTCGAACGAATTTTACTGATTACCGAATCAAATCGCACTAAAATTGCGAACGTAAGCGTGCTGAGTTATTTTCCAAAAGTAATATTGTTATAATTGCGCGTTCCAGTGAATATTTCATTCAGCGAATATTCACAAAAATAAAAGGAAAAAATTGAATTCACATTTTACCACCGACCGCTGTTTTCATATGACACAGTATGAATAAGTCCATGCACCAATTACACGCAGTGATCCTCCGCTTATGTCCCCCCCCCTCGCCGCCTCTCGTATCGCAGATTACGGTCGTCCATTATGTACAGCCGGCGCGCTCGCTCAGGGGAACGATGTGACGATGCAGCCGGTTTTTAAAGGGTTTTTGTGACGGTAAACTCGGAACACGAAAAACTGTTCACAGTTAATTAAATTTTATGTATATAATAAATGTGTAACAATATTTATGTTGGTTTCGTACACAGTGCTGGGCGTAATGAAAGGGAAGGTTTTAACGAAAATTTACGAACGGCGTATCTGTAATATTTTACGTCGTTTTTTTATACGTCAAGTTTTGATGGATTCGTGTTTTTTACTGTAAAGTTGTTATTTATATCTCGTTGGTTTTTATACGTGACGGCGTTTCTTAACGCTATTTTTCCAAACAGATGAAATACTAACTGATCTTCGTTTCATAACAGCTGACTTGATTTAACAGCTGTTATAACCTATAAAAATCTGAACACGTGAATTTTACCTAATGTTTTTGTTTTGTTTGCAGGTTGGTAGCAGGTTGTTCTTTGTTTAAGTAGAAATATTACCAACTAGCCGTAGCTGTTTTGAGGTTATATATGTTAAATGGAAATAATTTTCCGATTGGACTTGCGTGTGTCTCTAGCCGTGCGACAGTAGCGACTCTAGTGAAACTCTTCGTAATCTTTTTTAAGGAGATAAGAAACCGAAGCGATTAACGACGTTTACGTAGCGACTGAATACAGTGGGGTTGTAAGTTGACCAGGCGGCTAGGATGGCGTTTCAGAAGTCTTGTCATCCTTAATCTGGGCTAGATTTCAACAAACGCAAGTATCTCCACTCCAAATTGATTGGTTTATAAGATAACCCATGCACTACTATGTGATAAGGCAGCAACCCATTCCTATTATTAAACTGTTAAGTATAGTATTTTTTTTTTTTTTTTACGTTCGACTATTGTGCAAAGTTGGGCTAATGCAGACGATGGAGTGATTTATAGCGTATGAAAATGCCAAGCCCTGGCCGGGAATCGAACCCGGGTCCTCGGGGTGAAAGCCCAGTACGCTATCAACTATGCCTCCGAGGCGGTTAAACGGAAATAATATCATTTGTCTGTTTCAGTATTGTTTCAGAACTTTGTAAATTTCCAACTCGAAATACCTTGAATAAGATAACAAACGGAAATTAAAATGATACAAAATTCATTTGCTTTGGAAAAACATTTTGTTTGCCGCCAAAAATATTTTAACTTCCCGTGACTTCAACCTTGGCAAATAATTTTTACTTTGTTATTGGGAAAGCAAATGAAGTCAATCGCTGAGCGCAACTGTTACGCTGATCAATTTCACCAAAACGTAACAATGCCACACCAGGTTCTTATATTATTTCCCAAAAACCTGTTAAAGTTGAACATGCACAATTCTAATTTATGCAGATTTTAACTCAGATTATAATGGTTGAATTCGGCTTGTCAAAAAACTGTATGTTTGAAATGACGTCATAAATTTCGTTTAAAATTGCCGCCATTTTGAAACGTTTGAACGGATTTTGCTGGGTAATTAACTTGTTCAAGCTATTAATATTATAGATTTTTTCTTTTACAATGGCGTTCTTTAAAAAAAAAAATATCCTAGCGTTTTTAAGAACAAAATTTTTGAAAATCTGTTTTATCCATTTATAATCATGTTAAAATAATTTTTAAAAATAAACAAAAAGTGATATAAGAGCTTTTCAAAAATCCTTTCCTATCACGTCAGCGAGACATTATTTTTATTTATTTTTTATTGGTCTTAAATAATTTTATCCAGTTTGCATTGTTTTGTTGAATTTTCTAATTTTAAAATTTTATACGGCACATTTCATTTGGGATGATCTTTTTAGCTTTCGACAAAAATATTTCTCAAATCCGTTTGCCGTTTTTATCCGTAGAAATATTTATTATTTCATGTCAATATTTATATTTTACTTTCCAACTATGTAAAAGTTTTCTTTCAGGTAAGTAGAAATTCGGTATTTGTAGTGATTGATGGGCAAATGTGTCCAGTGCAATGATTGATTGCCTTGGATCTTTTAGTGAGCGATATTATTGGCTTTTAATTAACTGAAAACTAACTACCCGTAACAAAAACATTTTCTACAATAACGAACGATGTTTTTCAAACAATATTCGTTGTTTTAGATGCTTACTATACGAAGTATAATAAAGTAATTGTGATCGTGAAATAAATTCAACTTGGTACTGTCTTGTCTCGTATATTTTGGCGACCAAACTAATTTACTGATTTTTAATGTGTCTTGTCTCAGAACTAACGATATTGCGATTTTAAAAACAATTTTTTGAGACGGAAAAAATCCATTAGAAACACGAAATTTTATTAAAATCAGTGCTACAGATTTTACTTAAACGTTGTCTAAAACGCAATCAAGTAAAACGTATTGGCTATGCAGGATTTATATGGCTGAAAATAACCTTAAATTCCCGGAAAGCCTGGAAAACTGGCAAAAAACTTGGGAATAGCACTGAGGGAAAATAAACTGGGGTTACATTAAACCCTATGGCAACCACAAACAGTGGGCGATAGAAAACCAGTTGGACCTATCCAACTTGCATTGGAAGAAGTGATTGACGGGTTGAACATCTTAAATTAGTCACACGTTTGTGTTTGACGTACATATGTCTAACGGAAGAGGAGTCGGAAAGCGAAGTGGCTTAAGCATCTGTTAATCTACTGCATCACTCACCTGCGCATCTAAGAGTTTTTAATTTGAACCGCAGTTGCTCCCGTTGCTAACACTGCTCCTCGTCTTCATTAGTCTAACTGGCATAAAGTACTGACGTTAAGAAAAAAAAGGAAGAGACGAGGTGGAAGAGAAGAAGCTTATAATTACAGAAGACCTTCTAGGGGTTAAACCTTGAGTGTGAGAAACACAACCCTTATATGGTTATGATGTGTTATGATGTGGCCTTCAGCCAGGATCATTAAAACCCTGGATAGAGGACAGCTCCAGAAACCACTAGAACCATTACAGGATACTTTGATCTGAGGGTACACATAAAAAGGATAGGAATATTCCTTGGAGAAACAGTGTATAGATTCTGCAGGCCACATAATCCATGATATTGAGACTCTTGTCTGCATAACTCTTGTTTGGTTTCCAGGATCCTGAGGACCTCCAGCAGAATGAGTTGGTTAGTGGACTGCTATAACTCATTGAAGGAAGTAGTCTTCGTCCTTTTTCGACATCTTATGATTCATATCTTCCATTTCTCTGTCGTTCCACAGATCTTGATCCAATCCTCTCTCTCTCTCTCTCTCTCTCTCTCTCTCTCTCTCTCTCACACACACACACACACAAACACGCGCGCGCACGCGTGCACACACACACACACACACACACTTATCATTTCCTTCTCTCCAACTAAGTTTCGATCTTCCTCTTTTTTTACGACCATTTGATTTCCATTTTAGAATCTGTTTGGGAAGTAGATTATCGTTGGTCCTTTGGACATGAAAAATTGAAGTTGTTTTAAAAGTCTTGATATACCCTACCATGGTGTGCTTCACATCCATCATTTCACGGATTCTTAAATTTTTTATCTTTTCCAATTTAGACCTACTTGCT
>CM040184.1:82845453-82867953 GCA_022606455.1 Callitettix versicolor
CAGCTGACATAAATATAAACTTCATACTGGATTACCAAGAAAAGATAAGCTACATAAATATAAACTACATACTGTAATAATAAGAATATATCAGCTGATATAAATATAAACTACGCACTGTAATAACAAGAATAGATCAGCTGACATAAATATAAACTTCATACTGTATTACCAAGAAAAGATAAGCTACATAAATATAAACTACATACTGTAATAATAAGAATGTATCAGCTGATATAAATATAAACTACGCACTGTAATAACAAGAATAGATCAGCTGACATAAATATAAACTTCATACTGTATTACCAAGAAAAGATAAGCTACATAAATATAAACTACATACTGTAATAATAAGAATATATCAGCTGATATAAATATAAACTACGCACTGTAATAACAAGAATAGATCAGCTGACATAAATATAAACTTCATACTGTATTACCAAGAAAAGATAAGCTACATAAATATAAACTACATACTGTAATAATAAGAATAGATCAGCTGATATAAATATAAACTTCATACTGTATTACCAAGAAAAGATAAGCTACATAAATATAAACTACATACTGTAATAATAAGAATATATCAGCTGATATAAATATAAACTACGCACTGTAATAACAAGAATAGATCAGCTGACATAAATATAAACTTCATACTGTATTACCAAGAAAAGATAAGCTACATAAATATAAACTACATACTGTAATAATAAGAATAGATCAGCTGACATAAATATAAACTTCATACTGTATTACCAAGAAAAGATAAGCTACATAAATATAAACTACATACTGTAATAATAAGAATATATCAGCTGATATAAATATAAACTACGCACTGTAATAACAAGAATAGATCAGCTGACATAAATATAAACTTCATACTGTATTACCAAGAAAAGATAAGCTACATAAATATAAACTACATACTGTAATAATAAGAATAGATCAGCTGATATAAATATAAACTACATACTGTTATAAGAATGGATCAGCTGATATAAATATAAACTACGCACTGTAATAACAAGAATAGATCAGCTGACATAAATATAAACTTCATACTGTATTACCAAGAAAAGATAAGCTACATAAATATAAACTACATACTGTAATAATAAGAATAGATCAGCTGATATAAATATAAACTTCATACTGTATTACCAAGAAAAGATAAGCTACATAAATATAAACTACATACTGTAATAATAAGAATAGATCAGCTGATATAAATATAAACTACGCACTGTAATAACAAGAATAGATCAGCTGACATAAATATAAACTTCATACTGTATTACCAAGAAAAGATAAGCTACATAAATATAAACTACATACTGTAATAATAAGAATAGATCAGCTGATATAAATATAAACTACATACTGTTATAAGAATGGATCAGCTGATATAAATATAAACTATATACTGTAATAAGAATAGATCAGGTGATATAAATATAAACTGTATACTGTAATAAGAATAGATCAGCTGATATAAATATAAAGTGTATACTGTAATAAAAATAGATCAGCTGATATAAACTACATACTGTAACAAGAATAGATCAGCTGATATAAATGTAAACTACTTACTGTAATAACAAGAATAGATCAGCTGGCATAAATAATTACTACATACTGTATTACCACGAGTAGATCAGCTGACATAAATATAAACTACATAGTGCATTACTAAGAACAGATCAGCTGATATAAATGCACTATGCGGTCTGTACCGACTGTAGAGTACCGACAATTTCGATGCTCCTTTTTGAAGCCTATACATAAAAACCTAACCTAACACCTTCTAAAGTTGTTTGTGAATTTTTCAAAAAAAAACTTATGTTCAGATATAAACACACACACACACACACACACATACATATATATATATATATATATATATATATATATATATATATATATATATATATAAGATATTGAAAAATTCGGAAAACTATTTTTTGAATTGATCCAAGTTATGTAGAGTAGTGAATGTGTGTGTGTGTGTGTGTGCACGCGCCATGAGTAGTTGAATGAGAGTAGTATGAGCTAGAGGTAAACCCATCAGCCGCTCACTTCAGCTGCCTCCGTCGGAGAGGGGCTACATGAAATCTTGAACTTTCGAAGATTGTTGACGGCTCTATATATAAACGCTTTATTTGCAAAACTATTAATATATTGACTAATCGGTATCAGTTCTACTTCCAATTAAGACGCCTCGCTAGATATATAAATCAATAAACATTTACCCTTATGGTTTGTCCCTTAGAAACCCCTGAATATTTATGGTCGTCAACCCCTATAATTTTTCCTGGTTTTGAGGCTCTACAAAGATCATTTTTACCAGTTTTATAAGCATCTGTCATGTCGTTTACGAGAAAGAGGATGGTTACCGATAGATAGACAGACGGACGAACGGACGAATGGACGGACGGACAGAGAGAGAGAGAGACAGAAAGGAAAACAGACAGACAGACGGACAGACGAACGGACGGAGGACAGACGGACGGACGGATAGACGGACTTGCAGACGGACGGACGGAAGGACGGAAGGACGGATAGACAGACAGACAGACAGACAGACAGACAGAGAGTGAAACAGAGAAACAGACATACAGAAAGAAAGACAGATAGACAGACAGACAGACAGACAGACAGACAGAGAGTGAAACAGAGAAACAGACATACAGAAAGAAAGACAGATAGACAGACAGACAGACAGACAGACAGACAGACAGAGAGTGAAACAGAGAAACAGACATACAGAAAGAAAGACAGATAGACAGACAGACAGACAGACAGACAGACAGACAGACAGACAGACAGAGAGTGAAACAGAGAAACAGACATACAGAAAGAAAGACAGATAGACAGACAAACAGACTGACAGACAGACAGACAGACAGACAGAGAAACAGACAGACAGATAGACAGACAGACGAACAGACAGACAGACGGACAGACGAACGGACGGATGACAGACAGACAGACAGACAGACAGACGAACAGATAGACAGACGGACAGACGAACGGACGGACGGATAGACGCACATGCAGACGGACGGACGGACGGACGGGATAACAGACAGACAGAGAGTGAAACAGAGAAACAGACATACAGAAAGAAAGACAGATAGACAGACAAACACACAGACAGACAGACAGACAGACAGACAGACAGACAGACAGATAGACAGACAGACGAACAGATAGACAGACGGACATACGAACGGACGGATGACAGACGGACGGACGGATAGACGCACATGCAGACGGACGGACGGACGGACGGGATAACAGACAGACAGAGAGTGAAACAGAGAAACAGACATACAGAAAGAAAGACAGATAGACAGACAAACAGACTGACAGACAGACAGACAGAGAAACAGACAGACAGACAGACAGACAGACAGACAGACGAACAGACAGACAGACAGACAGATAATGGAATGGACCAACTAAAGCCCAATTTATAAAATCACTTATTTAGACTCAGTTTAACTAAAATCGGCTACTTTTTAAAATTAATTAAGAGAAAGTTGTTTAAGTTTTAATTGATGCTAACTTGTGAAGACGTGAAGTATTGAGAGCTTAGTGTACTGAAAGGGAAAGTGAAAGTAACACCGGCAAATAGCTTGGAGCTTTCACTGAGGTTCCTTCACACTATTATTTAAGCAAAGCTGTTTCCACCCTGAGCATAAATCCCGCCGCAAGAAAGGGGATTAGACCCATTTTAATGAGTTCTTCAAGGAAATAAATTAAATATCGTGTTTATATGGAGCACACCGATGTCGGCTATCCAATTATAAAGTTAGTCCCGTTGTATTTTTCCTTATTGTCCATACTTTATGCTAGTTAGACTAATGAGGACGACGGATCTGGTTAAACGACAAAGGAAAAGTTTGCTTCCGGTATCGAAATTACGACCTTGAGGTGCGCAAGTTCGGAAACGCTCACGCGCTTTTCTCTCTCCTTTTTTAATGGTTTAAAGTTTTCGCGTGTATTTTCGCATAAAGCATTCAAAAAAAATTCCGCCAATACGTATGTTCTTAAAAACTCTCTCTGTAAATCTAGTTCTTTTTCTTTAAAACGAATAAACTAGAAAGTTCCGATTTGTAATTAATTCTGATAAAAAGGAAAACGAACTAATGCACTTTAAAGCCCAAAGCTTTTAAACATCAGAAAAACCAATAATGACAGACTTCAAAGTTCTCCTGCTTCATTAATAATCATTCTCTCTCTCTCTCTCTCTCTCTCTCTCTCTCTCTCTCTCTCTCTCTCTCTCTCTCTACTCATTCTCTCAGAGAGAATAAATAACTTTATCTGCTACATTTAAATGCTTTCTGCTTGAGTGCACGTATTATATATAAGAATGCTGGCACGTTTTTTAATATCAGTAGAAATAACCAAGGACTTTCGTGTCTGCCTGCCGCTCTAGCGTCTTAACGTTAAGGCGGAAAGTACCGGTGGCTCGTGAACAATCTTAAGAAATGATTATTTGATATTTTTGGCTTTTAACTATTTGTAGGATTATAAAATTATATCAGTTTTAATGCACTCTATAGACATTTTCTCTTGTGTTTTCCACCTTCACTGGTCATTAACAAGTGATAGACTTGTGTCGCTAAGCTATAGAGATACAGACATAATAGAAAACTATAAGGAAGTAGGAGGCGATTAAGACTGCTTACGCAGGAGAAGGGTAGGAGGAAGGGGGACATACAAGGATAGGATCAGGGGAAAACATTAATACATTAATTACTAACTAGGGCCACCACGAGGTGGGCAAAAGTAGCGTAACGTACCAGGCTGCAAGATTCAAGGGTGAAACGTATAGGGCTCGGAGAGGCTCGGGAACGAGGTGGTGGATCTTAAGTTACCTTGGATCCTCCCAGGTCAGCCACTCGGTAACCAGCTTACAAAGAGCACTTGACTATTAACTCAAATAACCAAATGCAAAACTGTACTGACCGCGCGATATGGAACCAAAGTAAGTTAGGGTAACTACAATTTATGCCAGGTGGTCTCTGCTCTAACGTATATTACCGAAAATCGACCGCCGCTAGCCCCCCAACGCCATTTGGCCCCGTTATCGGTCCAAGACCCAAGACAGCGCCCTAGGGGCCACAAATTAAAGGAACATACTTAAAATAATTACACAACACAAAAAATATGGCGGACCACTGCTGAAGTACATGCGCCGCCGCCGAGAGTTCAGCGGACAGTGGTTTACGCAATGCTCCAGCGCGAGTCACTAGGGTCGTCCCCCAAAAAGTCCTCAACCTATCGAGTATCCTACCCAACCCTACCAAAACGTGTAACTTTTTCGATTAAACGTTTTTATTAGCCAAATAATAAGTACCATACTAAATTTTGGAAAATTGAAATTTGCCATTTATGTTGCGATTAGGTCTCAAATACGTTATTTTTTTAACTTCTTTAAAAATTAAGTAACCTCTTATTTTGGGTTGATTTTAGTAAAAAAAAACTTGTTGCATTTTAACTCGTTTCCTTTTGATCTTCTAAAATCACTCAAATGAAGTTCTATTGGACCGTTTAACCTTCTCCCCCACGGTGTTGTTTATTACCAAAGTTCTGGCGTTTGCCCCAGCTTCTCAAATCACTCTTGGCTGCCCTGATACTGGCACAAAATACTTATAGGTATTCTATGAAATGTAAAAGTAAAGAAAGAAATAACAGGGAAAATTGCAGCACATAGACACAATAGTGACGAAATTATGTAGACAATAAAAAATTATTATAAAATAACGGTTAAATTGAAAAATAAATGACAATAGAAATACAAATACCAATTAGTTATATTAAACTCACTGTATAGGAAAACAGAGTAAAAAATGTCTAGAGTGAATTAAAATTGTGTTTTTTATTTTATAAATTTGAAAAATAATGCGAAGAAACGTTATTGTAAATCAGTTGCATTAAATTATTTCTTCTGAAAAAGTCATATATAAACGCTGACATATAAAAGTTGGTGTTGTTACTACAGCCCAAGCTAGGAATTTGAGTGAGAGGGTCCTTGCCATAACGAATTAGAAATTCTCTCCTTATGTGTGTATATGTGTGTTTGTGTGTGTGTGTGTGTGTGTGTGTGTGTGTGTGTGTGTGTGTGTGTGTGTGTGTGTGTGTGTGTGTGTGTGTGTGTGTGTGTGTGTGTGTGTGTGTGTGTGTGTGTGTGTGTGTGTGTGTGTGTGTGTGTGTGTGTGTGTGTGTGTGTGTGTGTGTGTGTGTGTGTGTGTGTGTGTGTGTGTGTGTGTGTGTGTGTGTGTGTGTGTGTGTGTGTGTGTGTGTGTGTGTGTGTGTGTGTGTGTGTGTGTGTGTGTGTGTGTGTGTGTGTGTGTGTGTGTGTGTGTGTGTGTGTGTGTGTGTGTGTGTGTGTGTGTGTGTGTGTGTGTGTGTGTGTGTGTGTGTGTGTGTGTGTGTGTGTGTGTGTGTGTGTGTGTGTGTGTGTGTGTGTGTGTGTGTGTGTGTGTGTGTGTGTGTGTGTGTGTGTGTGTGTGTGTGTGTGTGTGTGTGTGTGTGTGTGTGTGTGTGTGTGTGTGTGTGTGTGTGTGTGTGTGTGTGTGTGTGTGTGTGTGTGTGTGTGTGTGTGTGTGTGTGTGTGTGTGTGTGTGTGTGTGTGTGTGTGTGTGTGTGTGTGTGTGTGTGTGTGTGTGTGTGTGTGTGTGTGTGTGTGTGTGTGTGTGTGTGTGTGTGTGTGTGTGTGTGTGTGTGTGTGTGTATGTGTGTGTGTGTGTGTGTGTGTGTGTGTGTGTGTGTGTGTGTGTGTGTGTGTGTGTGTGTATGTGTGTGTGTGTGTGTGTGTGTGTGTGTGTGTGTGTGTGTGTGTGTGTGTGTGTGTGTGTGTGTGTGTGTGTGTGTGTGTGTGTGTGTGTGTGTGTGTGTGTGTGTTGGCCATGCGTTCTCAATAAGTTCCTTCTGACCTCACATTACTTCATTTTGGCACGTATTTGCCAGTAAATATTTAACTTTTGCCTTTTCAATGTAATTCAAAATAAAGAAATTTTTATAAAAACATAATCGCACGCAACTGTCTTGTAAGCGTGATGCATGAGTTTGTCCGCAAACTAAAGTAACAGTCACAGTATTCTTTAGTATTTTATTTTAGCATTTAAAGCGGCATAAACTAGCGTTTAAATTTATTTTACAAAAATGAACCCTGACCGGTGAATATATTTCATAATTTTATCGACTGTCGAAGGTCTGCAGAGGCCAGGAACTGTTGCGATGACAGTTGCATTGCTAATACATTTAGGTAAGAATATTATATATTAAAAATACTTTTGTAAGATATTTTATGAAATATTTTATTAACCGATTGACTAAAGAAGGACTTGTTGTAAGCACTGTTTCTGTTCAGGGTTGCGAAAACAACAAATAATGAATATAAAACTAAGGAATCCATCCTGCGCCGACTTGCGGGCGTTGGGAAATTTAAATTTGAAAGGAAACATACTGTTTTCGTGATTTATCTGTGGGAATTGCAAAGGGCGCCATTAGTAGGCCATTGTGTTGTGTGAAGTTTATTTATGACAGGAAAACGTCTCAAGCATCTTATTGTGTATTTATTCTGTTTTCCATGTAATTTATTTATTTTAAAATAATGGTCTTTGTTTATAGCTTAAGTCATTATGACAAAACTTAACCTAAGCGTATACGCTAGAACAATTTTAACCCATATTTATTAGCGAATTTTCATTGTGAAACGAACTATTGCAGCTGCTTTTATGGTAGCATCCAGACTCAATACCTTGAAAACAGCCCCGTTTATGAAGTCTGAATTTTATAGGTGTGTGTGTGGGGGGTATATGTGTTTGTGTATGTATGTGTGTGTATGCGTGTGTGTATGTGTGTTCGTGTCTGTATGTGTGTGTGTGTGTGTGTGTGTGTGTGTGTGTGTGTGTGTGTGTGTGTGTGTGTGTGTGTGTATGTGTGTGTGTGTATGTTTGTGTATATGTGTGTGTATGTGTGTGTGTGTGTGTGTGTGTGTGTGTGTGTGTGTGTATGTGTGTGTGTGTGTGTGTGTGTGTGTGTGTGTGTGTGTGTGTGTGTGTGTGTGTGTGTGTGTGTGTGTGTGTGTGTGTGTGTGTGTGTGTGTGTGTGTGTGTGTGTGTGTGTGTGTGTGTGTGTGTGTGTGTGTGTGTGTGTGTGTGTGTGTGTGTGTGTGTGTGTGTGTGTGTGTGTGTGTGTGTGTGTGTGTGTGTGTGTGTGTGTGTGTGTGTGTGTGTGTGTGTGTGTGTGTGTGTGATCACTTTCACGTTGAAATTTTAGTCCTGTTTAAACATATCGCATGCCCGTTACTTTCATTAAGCATAAACAAACTATTAGTTCTAACTATTTGTTCTAAACAGCATAAAAAACTGTGTGTCTATTCTAATGCAAAAAAAAAACTCATACAAAAATATCATCCCAGTTGCAAGTTTACGTTTCAGTTTTGTTTTTTTTTCATCCCAGTTGCAAGTTTCCTCACACGTAACAAACAGCCAGCGTGTTCCGACTGATTTGTGCACTGCGGCAGTAACACGTGCGCAAACACCCGCAGGATCCTATCTCCCAATTAGTTTCCAAGCTGTGAAAACATTAACCTAGAAATAAAGCTTTCGCGTAACTACATCTCTTATTAAATTGCTCTTCTTCATGTAGGCGTTACTTCCGTACGCGTGTACACAAGCACACGATATATACGCTACGGTATGTATAGAATAGACGGTAGGCGACACGCGCATGTCTGCTCCCCCCCCCACTCCACTAGAGTGACACATCATTCGGTATGGTAGAACTGGCGCAGCACCAGAACCAATGTACATATTAACAAATGAAACTATGCTAGTATGAGCTGAAGTTCAGATGATTTTTCTTCAATCTATTATCAATTTTGGAGGGTTTAACAAAACATGAAGAAACAGCTGATCAAAATCAGCTGCTATTTTGGGAATTCTTGAACTCGCAAAAACACTATAACTTTGCTTATTTAATTCTTTTCCCGTTAAACATATTACTTCTCTGTAAACCAGTGAACTTTTTTTCCAACACTTGCTCTTAGTTCATTGGTTTGTACTCGTATGTACGTTTTCATTATTTCTGTTCAAAATAAACGTTTAATTATTTATATGAATAGCTGGGATATGAAGTATTTTATATCACACAGCTAGTGAATCTGGCAACGTTGTACACAATCCGGCAACTCTGTGCGCTATACGGTTGCGCGGAGACAAAACAACAGCTGTTTTGAGTTTTGTTATTCATTTCAGAACTGATGAAACAGCGAAGCATTTACCAGAATTGACTGTTTTGTTTAATTCAACAATTTCAAAGATGAATATGTTGACCGGTAACAGTGTTTCAGTAGTGTTAACGGAGGTGGCGATGTGACAATAGCACCGGTCAGTTTTCTGCGTCTCTGAACTGCGCACTTTAAGGTTCTTAGTTCTAGCCGCAGTTGCTCCCGTTGTTTTTTCCTTACCGTTAACGCTGATCCTTCGTCATCATTAATCTAACTGGCACAAAGTATGAACGTTAAGAGAGAAAAAAGATATAATATTATCAACATGTTATATACGATAGCAGAATTTTACCTTGAACTCATGCAACACTAAAACGACAGTAATCTTATTTTGAGACACAATAACGTTATCACAGACTGATATAGATACGTACAGAAAGCTCACCGGTAGTGGGGAGTTTTTAATTGGATTTGTAATTCAAAGTCAGAACAAAAGATCGCGTAGTGTACTTCATATGCCGATTGGATACAATAGTGTTACCAATTTGTGCATACTATCCATTGCACCCATTCTGTTGAGAGTATTCAGGTTGATAATCCTGCTCAACGTGTTGCTACAGTGGTGCAACCTAGCGTTGAAAGAGCAAAGCTTTACAGATCTGATCATCTACGTCAGCGTTGTGCACGTGTTCATTTGTCTCTGTTTAACGGACTTAATGCAGTTCGTATGTATTGACAGCTTGCGGTTTCGTACTGCTTGGATCTCTTCAGCTCTAATTATTGTCTTTGGGTTTCCATCTGTCTTATTGTGTCAATCCATTGTTTTCAAAGCTAACTAGTTGTTATCCCCCGCATAGTTCTCTTCGCCTTAACTAAAAATTTAATTAAGTACGACATTTATAGTGTTTAAAGTTTCATGTGTTGATGCAACTGACACACGATATTAAATCTTCATTATGACGTCACTAAACGAAGCATGCGTTTCTGAAAATTCTCTTACGACCACTTCATTAAAAAAAAGTATGATTCCAGTTACCTAAAGAAACAAACTGGTTTTTAAAGCTTACTATTTTTTTTTTACAAAAATACCAGATATTTCTATAGTGAATTGCAATTTTAATAATTGCGTTTCCACGTGGACAAGTAAAAAAGTAAAGGGAAATTTTAATTTTCCACCGAATCGTATGTATGTCAGCACTGATTGTTCTGCTATAACTCGTAACGTCTATCAGCTGTTCATTGAAAGTATTCTTTCGTTGTTAGATAATTGTGATTGTGTTTAAAAGACTGTGTAAAATGGATTCTCCTTTGTTTGATTGCACCAAGGAAGAAATGCGAGCAGTGATACGTGTCCTCAATTCAAAAGGTGTGAAACCAGCAGAGATTATTGGTCGAATGCAGACATGGGTCCATTATTTTTAACCAGAGTAAGCGTCAAATATCATTTATCTTTCCAAGCAAAAAGCACAAAAATTCAGTTGTCTTCAGGAAAGATTATGATATTCTGGGATATGGAAGGTCCAATTTCGGTTGACTTCAAAACTAAAGGTCAAAGAATAAATAGTGACAGCTATTGTGAGCTACTGCGTTTATTTAAGTCAAAAATCAAATCCAAAAGACGTGATTTTGCTTCAGGATAACGCTCGACCTCATGCCGCTAAAAACACAGTCCTATGCCTTCAAAAAGCTCGCTTTTTAGCTGCTGGATCACCCTCCATATAGTCCTGATCTAAGCGATTTTAATCTTTTTGGTCCATAAAAAAAAACAGTTGCGAGGGAATCATCATCGATCTGATGAAGAGGCCGTACAAGCTGTGCAAACTTTTCTGAAAACCAAGCCGAAAACCTTCTTCCAGGAAGGAATTCAAACACTGGTTAAAAGATGGCCTAAGTGCACAGAAATAGGAGGGGATTATGTTGAAAAGTAATGCTAGTATCATTTATGTGAGTACAATAAATACATAGATTTTTTTTTAATTTCACTTTACTTATTGACTTACTCTCGTACAATGTAATCGTTCTAATAAGGTTTTTTTTAAGGCGAAAAGCACATTGAGGCTATTATCGCCTCCCTAAATGTAAGTGTGAGTGTAAAGTGTTAAAGTCGTAAGTATGTTAGACTCGGGTACCGCGAGGGACGTCTAAACTCTCTCAATAGGTGCAGCTAGTCTGCACCTGTACATTCAAAATACGCAAATGTAAACAGTATTCATTTCGTAAGCGAATAATAACCGTTGAGGAGGCATGGTCCGTCATTTTGAACCAGAGAGTAAGCGACAAAGTTTGGTGTGGAAACATCCATGATCTAGATGAGCAAAAACGTTCAAAACCCAACTGTCTGCAGCAAAGGTTATGATGACGATATTCTGGGACATGGAAGGTCCAATTTTAGTTGACTTCAAACATAAAGGTCAAACGATAAATAGTGACAGCTACTGTGAGCTGCTGCGTTTATTGAAGTCAAAAAGCAAATCCAAAACACGCGGTAACCTTTCAAAAGGCGTGAATTTGCCTCAGGATAACGCTCGACATCATTTGTCTAAAAATACAGTCATATGTTTCCATATAGTCCAGACCTTGGCTCCAAGCGATTTTCATCTTTTCGGCCCATTAAAGAACAGTTGCGAGGGAATCATCATCGATCTGACGAAGAGGCCGTACAAGCGTGCAAATTTTCTGAACACCAGGCCTAAAACCTTCTTCCAGGAAGGAATTCAAACACTGGTTAAAAGACGGACTAAAGCATATAAGTACGAGGGGATTATGTTGAAAAGTAACGTTAGTATCATTTATGTAAGTACAATAATTTACAATAATTTATGTAAGTACAATATATAGATTTTTTTCAATTCCACTTTACTTATTGACTTACCCTCGTATATTCCTTACATTGCTGTTGTAAACATTTTTGGTAGTGCAACCATTAACAGCACTTAAATATAAACATATTATCACGGCACTTAACTCTCACGGCCTGGCTGCGCTTAAGCCTGCTGCTTAGTTTACCTTGCCTCTCGGCTCTATCCGCCATTTTGTATAATATTAACCGTAACGTCCTTAGCTACCGTGGTTATTTTATTTTCAATTATTCGCTTCGAAACATCGATATTTACGGAAACTTTGGCCCACGCAGTTAAATACATTTCTGCTAATTCTTTCTAAAATAACCTGTTTGATTTATTTTAGCAATTTATGTTTTCACAAAGATTTACATCACTTAAAAGGTTTTTTCGAAGGTGTCTTTCTGAACGTGAACCTTGATTTACCAATTTGAATGAAATTTGGCAAATATGAGTAGTTTGCCCGTATTGCAGAAAGGCTCATTCATTTTTTTAAAGACTTTTTTGATCAAAAACCCTTTTTTATATACAGTAACGATTTCTATCGAATATAATTCACAATGAGAAAGAAATCCAGTTCTGTAGCTATTGACTGGAAAACAAAACAAAAAATCTGTTGATCAGATTTTGGTAAAATTTTGATATTGTGAAAACTCCAATCTCAAGTCAATGTAATGAATACGATTTAAAAAACGCTCAATTTGATTTAAATTAAAAAATAAAAATTTAAAAACTACAAATTTAAATTTAAAAAATATTCAAGATTAAAATTAAAATTTGATTTAAATTTATGTTTCGGGAGTAAAACGAGTGAGCTGAATTAGTAAATTGGTTTTGGTACAATGTATGAAAGTGACAAAATTTCATCAAAATCTAAAAACCGATTTTTAGAAATACTCGTTATTTTTTGTTTTATTTTGTCAGTAGTGTCAGAATCATTGTTTAACGTCATACGAGTTGCACTTATCGTTTGGCCGAACCAAATTTCATCGTGTATATTTAATCGTGTTAGTGTTTGCGACGTGTGTTTTCAATGTTTTTTTAACTTTGTTACGACCTTGACAGAGGTATTTGACATTTTGTACTGCGGCCTGAAGATGAAACAGTAAGGTTTCGAAACCGCGGTAGCCTTTATGAGGTGAGTAAAAATATCACTGACGGAAAAAATAATCCTAGTTAGTGTAAAAAACTTCAAGGGGACCAAATTCAATTTGAACGTTCGATAGAACCGTTACTGAAGAACACGAATAGTAAACAACATTAAGGATTATTGCGACGGGTTCGCTGCCTGAGAACGCACTCAAATTAACAAGGAAAGGCTCGCCGAGAACAGCTTCCACCCTAACAAGATTATACGCAGCGAGGATTGGAGCTGGCTTTGTATTTGTAACCGTTCCGAGTAATGTCGGCTCAAAGCAAGTCGAAGCAGCGTGAGTTTTATTTCATTTAGGTCGTACTAATACTGTTGACTGAGTAGGACGCATTTTTACCTTTTAACTCGAAGCAACACAAATATTCGCCGCACGCAGCTGTCTCGCTGACGTGATGATAGAAGAATTTCCAAAAGCATTTTACTTTATCTTGTCCTTTTTCAAATTCTGATTTTAAAATCAGCACTGAAATGCCCACATATTAGCGATTTAAGCATTCAAACCCTGACCGCCGTCAAAAGATCGTCTTCATTTCAACGGATTTTCAAATTTCAAAACGCTAATTTATGCAGTTTTTAACGTTGATTACGATGGTGAAATATCAAAAAAAAATACATTTAAGGCGAAAAAGTTACGAATTTTTAAAGATTTGGAATGGCTGCCATTTTGAAACTATTAATCGAATTTTGCTGGTTAACGAAGTTTATCGTGATCAATTTTTGTGCCAAGTTAAAATCAAGGTGGTTAAAAAATTACGAACGTGAGTGCGCGCGTTTAACACACACACACACACACACACACACACACATATATATATATATATATATATATATATATATATATATATATTTGCGCATAGACCCTGTTGATCACGCTAAGCACTCCGACTCATGTCTTGTTCCTTCTAATCCTCCACACCTCCCTCATCCTGTCCCCATGGATCCTCTTCCGCTCCTCCGTCCATTTTACCACTGCTATCTTTGGGATTTCATTCTCTGGGACCTTCCAACCGAGCATCTTTCTCCTGTATGCGCGCCTGTCTTCAACGTCTGTTGAGTCTATTCCTGCGTCATGTAGGTCTATTCTGACTTGTGCGATCCACTACGTTGTTGATTTGACACCTTGTATATACTTAAGGATTCTGTTGGCAAGTCTCGTTGTTGGGAGTCTACTGATGTGTCCATAGAACCGAAGTCTCCTTCTTCTGATATCTGCTGCCAGGTTCTTCTGATATCTGCTGCCAGGTTCGATATATATATATATATATATATATATATATATATATATATATATATATATAACGTCCACTAAAAAGGTAATCTAGATGTTAGGATTTCAAGGTCACGGGTCTGGGTCTTACCACGATGGCACCTCCAATAGCTCATTTTTCAATGAATATTTGCTAATAAAGTGTAAAATATAAGAAGCTAAAAATACAAGGTGCATAAACATATGCACCTTTTGAATAGTATAGCCTATGTAAATATGGGAAATTCAAACTTGACCCAGTAATTACCGATAATTGTGAGACTTTTTGATTATGAAAAGCTAGTTGAAATTCCGCTTCCATCACGTCAGCGAGACAGATGCATGCTGTCATTATTCTCTAGTTTAAACTGTTAAGGGTTTTTAATAGTTTTGTTCAGACACTAAGCCTGGATCAAGCAACGTCTCTTCTCCTTTGCTCTCAGATACGTTTAGTAGAGCTGTATATTAAATGAAGGAAAAAATTTGATATAGACTATGATAAATATTAGCGTTGAATAGGCGGAAACGGAAGTGTTTTTCTATATAACGGAAGCAGAACGGTTCTAGAGCGAAATGTAGACATTTCCTGTTCAGTTTGACCTCAATAAGTCTTTGTTGTTCATCATTTATCAAAGTCCAGAGTTGTCCGAGTGACGTCACTAACAAAGGCTAAGTAAGTGCGAAGCAAGGGTTTAAAGTAATGTAGACAAATAAGACTTAGTGTGAATGTTGTGTCTGTATTTTTGGCTGTTTCTACTGTAGAACATATGTTTGGCTCAATGTATGATGTAACGTTTGGACAATCGAGTTTTGGTTAATCGATTTTAATCATCAATTTTACATTGAATATATAAGGTTGTTTAAAACCGTGCAAATCGATAAATTAATAGCAATTTTAAGCGATTTTGTTTTTATATAAGTGTTACGCTAGCACAAATTTTATAAAACGGATCAAATAACTTTGTTCGGATGTAACCTTGATTGTTGTTCTTCCAAAAACCTACAATGAAATTTCTTCTACAGATTATAATTTCTTATTCAGAAATTAATTCGTATATCAAAGAAGATCCAAGTTAGGAATCTGACAAAGGAGGTGGAACTAACAAGAAACGCTAACAGTATAGCGAGTTTCATCATTACTCTAGGTAGGACGAATGGTAGGTTATCTAAGATAAGATCACTGGAAGATCAGTGTAGGTAGGAGCTTTGGATTATCAGCTGAAGTAGGGCCACTGGAATATCAGCTACGGCAGGGCCACTGGAAGATCAGCTATGGTAGGACCACTGGAAAGTCATCTAAGGTAGGGCCACTGAAAGATCAACTAAAGTAGGACCACTTGAAGATTGGCTAAGGTAAGACCACTGGAAGATCAGCTAAGGTAGGATCACTGGAAGGTCAGATAAGATAGGGCCACTAGAATATCTGCTAAAGCAGGTGTACTGAAAGATCTGCAATGGTTGGACCATTTCAAGATCAACCAATGGAGGACCATTAGAAGATTAGCTAAGGGAATACACTGGAAGATCAGCTAAGGTAGGCCCTTTGGATTATCAGCTGACACTAGAATATCTGCTAAAGCAAGCGTACTGAAAGGATCGGATATGGTTGGACCATTTCAAGATCAACCAGTGGAGAACCACTGGAAGATTAGCTAAGGGAAGACACTGGAAGATAAGCTAAGGTAGGTCCTTTGGATTATCAGCTGAGATAGGACACTGTAAGGTTAGATAAGATAAGATCACTGGAAGATCAGCTAAAGTAGGATCACTGGAATATCTGCTAAAGCAAGCGTACTGAAAGATCGGATATGGTTGGACCATTTCAAGATCAACCAATGGAGAACCACTGGAAGATTAGCTAAGGGAAGACACTGGAAGATAAGCTAAGGTAGGTCCTTTGGATTATCAGCTGAGATAGGACACTGTAAGGTTAGATAAGATCACTGGAAGATCAGCTAAAGTAGGATCACTGGAATATCTGCTAAAGCAAGCGTACTGAAAGATCGGATATGGTTGGACCATTTCAAGATCAACCAATGGAGGACCACTGGAAGATTAGCTAAGGGAAGACAGTGGAAGATCAGCTAAGGTAGGCCCTTTGGATTATCAGATGAGATAGGACTACGGGAAGGTTAGCTAAGATAAGACCACCGGAAGATCAGCTAAGGTAGGACTACTGGAAAATCAGCTAATGGAAGCTTTTGTAATTCTTTCAGAATGTCGTTGGATACACTTTATTACATTTCAAAAGCAGAAACTGTTCACGAGGTTACTTTCATCCGTGTAAAATGAGAAGAGATCACTTGATCGCTTCAAACCTCTCGTGTCCAACTGAATTCCCTATTGTGTCATATTTTACGCTCGGCTTTGCTCGGTAAGTGGTCCAAATCCAGCTTATATCATTTCGTTAAGTTTTTGCTTTCTCTCAATTCGGTTTCTCCGTTACCTTGAGCGTTTTTTCGTGTTTTTAATATTATAAAAAACCATATATCTATGTTAATGTTCTTTGTTTTTATAAAATTAGGCACTTGAGGACGAGAGTAGATTCACACTATCGAAACATCGAGTGTTGTTCCTACGTACACTTCCAGATAAACAATAACAACACGAATGTTCCATTATTTAGTAACAAATTAAAAAACGTCGCACTCACATTTACCTGGCAACACGACCGTATGGATAACCAGAGAATCGGATAATTATGTTGGAAATATTTTAACACACATCGCGTCAAATACACAGCAACTTTTGGAAAATATTATTCGATTCGTTAACACCAATTTGACAAACATTATTGCAGCGAGAAGAAGTAACAAAGGAACGTTAAATGGACTGAAAACAAAGAGAGTGCTATAAATTGTAACTAAAGGGCAGACTTTAGGTACTTAAGTCCACATTGCAGCGCCTAGGTCTAGTTAAGTGGCAGTAATTGTTTCAAAATGTTAAGTAATTTGAACAAAGTACCAGTTAAGTGTTTCAAGAAGATCACAAATTGCTGCTAATGTAAAGTTATTCAGACAAGAAGGTTTCGTTCGTACGTCACTTGAGCTTAATCTGTTATTCTTTCTTTAGACTTTACAAGATCCAAATTTGAACGAAGGTCTCTGCCAGGTCCATTTCTTTTGTTTCTGTTCGGTGCTAGGAATTTCCTCTATAATCCTTCAATTTTTTTCAGGTCAACTCCCCATCGGATATGGATGAGCCTCTTTCCTTCTTTCCCAGCCATTATCGTCTCTCATACATTGCCTGCGAAACTCTACTCAAGTGATTAAACTTTGGACGTAACCTCTGCCAGGTTGTTTCTGTTCGGTGCTAGGAATTTCCTGTATAATCCTCCAATTTTTTCAGGTCAACTCCCCATCGGATATGGATGAGCCTCTTTCCTTCTTTCCCAGCCATTATCGTCTCTCATACATTGCCTGCGAAACTCTACTCAAGTGATTCAACTTTGGACGTAACCTCTGCCAGGTTGTTTCTGTTCGGTGCTAGGAATTTCCTGTATAATCCTTCAATTTTTTCAGTTAACTCACCATTGCATACGGAGGAGATATCTTTCCTTTTTCCCAGCCATTGTCGTCTCTCATACATAGCCTGCGAAACTCTACTCAAGTGATTCAACTTTGGACGTAACCTCTGCCAGGTTGTTTCTGTTCTGTGCTAGGAATTTCCTGTATAATCCTCCAATTTTTTCAGGTCAACTCCCCATCGGATATGGAGGAGATATCTTTCCTTCTTACCAGCTATTATCGTCTCTCATACATTGCCTGCGAAGCTCTACTCAAGTGATTCAACTTTGGATGTAACCTCTGCCATGTTGTTTCTGTTCTGTGCTAGGAATTCCCTGTATAATCCTAAAATTTTTTTCAGGTCAACTCCCCATCGGATATGGATGAGCCTCTTTCCTTCTTTCCCAGCCATTATCGTCTCTCATACATCTGTGCTAGGAATTCCCTGTATAATCACTTTATACAGCTCCAATTGTTTTCAGGTCAACTCCTATCGCATATGGAGGAGATATCTTTCCTTTTTTCCGTCTCTCATACATAGCCTGCGAAGCTCCACTCAAGTGACTCAACTTTGGACGTAACCTCTGCCAGGTTGTTTCTGTTCTGTGCTAGGAATTCCCTGTATAATCCGCCAATTGTTTTCAGGTCAACTCCCCATCGGATATGGATGAGCCTCTTTCCTTCTTTCCCAGCCATTATCGTCTCTCATACATTGCCTGCGAAGCTCTACTCAAGTGACTCAACTTTGGACGTAACCTCTGCCAGGTTATTTCTGTTCTGTGCTAAGAATTCCCTGTATAATCACTTTATACAGCTCCAATTGTTTTCAGGTCAACTCCCTATCGCATATGGAGGAGATATCTTTCCTTTTTTCCGTCTCTCATACATAGCCTGCGAAGCTCCACTCAAGTGACTCAACTTTGGACGTAACCTCTGCCAGGTTGTTTCTGTTCTGTGCTAGGAATTCCCTGTACAATCCGCCAATTGTTTTCAGGTCAACTCCCCATCGGATATGGATGAGCCTCTTTCCTTCTTTCCCAGCCATTATCGTCTCTCATACATTGCCTGCGAAGCTCTACTCAAATGATTCAACTTTGGATGTAACCTCTGCCAGGTTGTTTCTGTTCTGTGCTAGGAATTCCCTGTATAATCACTTTATACAGCTCCAATTGTTTTCAGGTCAACTCCCTATCGCATATGGAGGAGATATCTTTCCTTTTTACCGTCTCTCATACATAGCCTGCGAAGCTCTACTCAAGTGACTCAACTTTGGACGTGGAGATATCTTTCCTTTTTACCGTCTCTCATACATAGCCTGCGAAGCTCCACTCAAGTGACTCAACTTTGGACGTAACCTCTGCCAGGTTGTTTCTGTTCTGTGCTAGGAATTCCCTGTATAATCCGCCAATTGTTTTCAGGTCAACTCCCCATCGGATATGGATGAGCCTCTTTCCTTCTTTCCCAGCCATTATCGTCTCTCATACATTGCCTGCGAAGCTCTACTCAAGTGACTTAACTTTGGATGTAACCTGTGCCAGGTTGTTTCTGTTCTGTGCTAGGAATTCCCTGTATAATCACTTTATACAGCTCCAATTGTTTTCAGGTCAACTCCCTATCGCATATGGAGGAGATATCTTTCCTTTTACCGTCTCTCATACATAGCCTGCGAAGCTCTACTCAAGTGACTCAACTTTGGACGTAACCTCTGCCAGGTTGTTTCTGTTCTGTGCTAGGAATTCCCTGTACAATCCGCCAATTGTTTTCAGGTCAACTCCCCATCGGATATGGATGAGCCTCTTTCCTTCTTTCCCAGCCATTGTCGTCTCTCATACATAGCCTGCGAAGCTCCACTCAAGTGATTTAACTTTGGACGTAACCTCTGCCAGGTCTATTTGTTTCTGTTCTGTGCTAAAAATTTCCTGTATAATCCTTCATTTTTTTTCATGTTAACTCCCCATGGCATACGGAGGAGATATCTTTCCTTTTTTCTCAGCCATTACCGTCTCTCATACATAGCCTGCGAAGCTCCACTCAAGTGATTTAACTTTGGACGTAACCTCTACCAGGTCCTTCCATTTGTTTCTGTTCTAAGTCAGGAATTTCAAATATACTTTTCCAATTCTTTTCAGGTCAACTCTCCATCTTATATGGGGGCGATATCTTTTCTTTTTTCCAGCCATTGTCGTGTCTCATACATAACCTTAAAAGCTCCACTTAGGTCTGGCAACATCTTTTAACAAATCACCGAAGTAGAAATCATTTTTATTATCTCAGAAGACAATCTAAATTTCAGCAGTAAATGAAAAATAACACTTAATTAAATTCAGATAATTATAAATTTATATGTTGATTGAAAACAGGCTAACATTGAACCAAAACACTCATATGTTTTGGAAATAGTTCGTCCCACTTTTACCAGTTGTTATTTATTCTAATACAATAACAATGTTTCCGGTTGGCAAAGGATCAACAATATATCCCGAAAGGGCAAAGTAAATGTGACATCAAAGTTATGATATTGTTATGGGATATTGATGCATCACAAGAACTGGGGCGTTCTGTTAAAAATACAATAACGTAAACTTCTCCATCGTATGTATGTCAAGGTCGTAGCATTTCGTAGCGGTTTGTACTGATAGGAAGACTATGAAATGGAAATGTTAGAGGAAGCACGTAGCTGTCTCGCTGACGTGATAGTAGCGGATTTTCAACAATAATTTTTCATCCTTCACTTCCTGAAAACCTAGTTAATCAATTAAACATTATAAATGCTAGTATATGCTGATTTTAATGCATCGTTAAATTAATGACACCACATTTTGATAAAAAAACAGAAATTCGCTGAATACCGAAACGAATTTTGCTGAAAAAAATTCTCAGGGTTAATCAATATTTGTGCCAAATTTCAAGTCAGTCTTTTTAACATTTTAAAATATCATAAAACACATAAATAACAAGACTACCACAGTTACAAGGCGGTTATTTGGTGTTTCAAGCTCTATTTGCTGTGTATCCAATCTTGCGCACCTCAAGTACGCAGGTTCGAGACGAATTACTGCTGTAAGCTCTTCCCTTTTCGTAAAAATCGATCTTTTATTCTCATATGTATTCTTTTCTGCTTAAAATGTTCTCCGGCGTCTTCCGATTCCTAGCTTCCATTTTTCTCTGTCGCTCCATAGATCTTGATCCAATCCCATCTCTTTCACTTCGTTATTATTCCTTCTCTCCAACTAAGTCTCGGTCTTTCTCTTTTTCTGCGACAATATGATTTCCATTTTATAATCTGTTTGGGAAGTCGATTTTCTTCCATCCGTTGAACATCGCCAAACCATCGAAGTGGTTTTGTCTTGATGTCGTCTGCAATGGTGTGCTTCACATCCATGATTTCAAGGATCCTTAAATATGAATTTTTCCCGTTTCGACCGACCTGCGGCTCTTCGCCAATAGTCCATTTCGGTAGCTTAAAGACAGTTTTCTGATTTTTGTTTCAGTGGTCATAATGAAACAATCTTCCATATGAGATTGTATCTTTTATAATTGTACTATTTATTTTTTATTTCAGTTCATCCCATATGATGCTGTTTAGTATCCTTATTGCTCTTCTTTTCAGTTTCGCTTTTTATCGCTGTGTCTAAGAGTTCATCACTAGTAATTGTCATTCTAAGTAATTGTCGTCACTATAATTGTCATTTCCAAATATTATTATTCTCATTAACCTAACTGGCATCGTTTTGATTAACGTTCATACTTTATGCTAGATAAACTAATGAGGACAAGGGATCGACATCAACTGCAAGACCCGAACCCGCCATCTTTAGGTGCGCAGTTGAGAGTCGCAGCAAACTGACCACCCAGTCTGACCCATCGATGGTCAACCACATCGACTTCGCAGCAAACTGACCACCCAGTCTGACCCATCGATGATCAACCACATCGACTTCGCAGCAAACTGACCACCCAGTCTGACTCATCGATGGTCAACCACATCGACTTCGCAGCAAACTGACCACCCAGTCTGACCCATCGATGGTCAACCACATCGACTTCGCAGCAAAATGACCACCCAGTCTGACCCATCGATGGTCAACCACAACGACTTCGCAGCAAACTGACCACCCAGTCTGACCCATCGATGGTCAACCACATCGACTTCGCAGCAAAATGACCACCCAGTCTGACCCATCGATGGTCAACCACATCGACTTCGCAGCAAACTGACCACCCAGTCTGACCCATCGATGGTCAGTCATATCGACTTCGGAACGTTTTAAGAACGCTAAGGATTAAACAAACATAAAATCGTACTTGCAATAGTGTTTGAAATGTGTAGTGCTGATTAATGCAGGTTAATTAGTGCTAATTAATTAATTAAAACTAAATTTATTAAATGATTTTGAAAATCAACTTGCATCAGGCCCAAGTCAGCACGAAAGCTGCGTTCCAGGACTATTAATTACAAGAAATGTGAATTCTTGCTGCGGGGGCGTGGTCAGTGGGAG
>CM040184.1:82882953-82892953 GCA_022606455.1 Callitettix versicolor
AGGAGGCGCCCGATGGGATACTAGCAAATCAACTCGGACCACCGTACCCTTACTAATTCATAAGAACAAGAAACAAGACCACTACCGACCCTCATGCAATAAATCATTTTCTTTACCAAGTTATTCTGAATCACATTACGGTTTTTCATGTACACAAAGTCTCAGTCAGGGTGTTTTCTTGATCCATAAAATAATTAGCACGGACATCTTCGCTGTTCATTATTTCTTTATAAAACACAGAAATAAATATTTGGTAACGCCTTCATTTTACAAAATTGGTTGTAACTGGAACAATGTAAAATACATAAAACATTTTTATATACCGTTAAAAATGTATGACAATACCAACAACGAAGATATATTTTCTTTTTTACCTTTGAATACCAACTCTGAATTTTGTAATTTCTGCCAGTCGACAAACTTCAAGTATTCGTAGTATTTATACAGAATTTCTCTAGTTACCAACTGTTGGAAGCTAAAATATGTTACGAGTGACATGTTGGGGAATACATTAATAAGCAATTACGAAACCTGTACGTATCGCCCAGCCTGATTGTGGCCGGTGGTCAGACCGCGAGGTCATGCTAGACTGCCATTGGTAGATTTATTAAAACCGCCATATTGATTATGCCTACGTTTGGCTTGTATTACTAACTAAAACTTTTCCATACGAAATGGTGAAACCTAAGAAATCAAAGTTACGGTGGTTTTTCAATACCTGAAACAATTTCAGAACAAAAGAAAAGTATAAAACACATTTTCGAGTTTACGAGAATTAAATGTTCTATTTTAAAAAGTTTGATTTAATAAATTATTACCTATAATGTAAGTAAGTGTTTAAATATGTTGCTTATATTTAATTACTATCAAATTTACACTTGGAAATGACCTATTGAAGCAGTTATTATTATTATTATGTGTGTATGTGTGTGTGTGTGTGTGTGTGTGTGTGCGTGCGCGCGCGCGCGTGTGTGTATTTTAGCACGCAGATGGGCGCGTTCAAAAATGATACACATTGTTCTCTTTAAAAATCACACATACAGACACCCAATTCTAGCAAATTTGAAATAATAAAAATGTTCAATTCGGGAGTAATATCGATAAAACCAAAATAAAAAATAAAGCCTGATTTTGTCGTTTTTTTAAAAATTTACTTTATTTCGAATTTGTTTTACTTATTTCAGTTTGTAATTTTTTAATTTGATCAAAATTTAATGCGATTTTTTGAAATTAGATTTTTCTTTTCCTATTAACGGTATTAACCGACACATTTTTTTTTGGAGAATCGAATGTGAGAAAGTTTGTGTAATGTTTTTCACTATTTATTTTCCTTGTATAAAAAAGAGGAAACACGCTACAGGTCAAACTCGAAATTCTACTATTATTAAAAGAAATGTGTAAGGCGCTGGTTATGCAATGTAGATACACATGTTCGTGACTAGTTCGAAGGCGCTGGGTATGCAATTTACGTACAGCCAGCCAGTTATTCCTCAACTACAAGAGAGAGGACTTCCTAAGTATTTTTTAATTCAAAAAAATATTGAAATATTCTTCAGTATATCATAAAACTGATTAGTTCTATTACAAAACCAAGCACATTACAATAACATAACTCACCGCAAACAGCTGTCTTGTTGACATAAATAAAGAGCATCAATGTAAATTCTGCAAAAAACAAATGAAGTTTAAGGCCATATAAAAAGTATTCCAAACCGAGTTTTGAGTAATCACGGCATTGTACATCGAGCATTAGAAGAAGGACTTACAAGTGAGGCTTTCAGATAGCCAAGCAGCAATGAGAGCCTTTATCCCCTGCGCAAGGATCTGCAGAAATCTCTTCCAAACGATCCGCTCCCTCTGTATCCTGTCAAATGCTAACGTGATCCGCTTATGATGTGTAACTGGGTATTATGGGATTGAGAAGGGCGAGAGAACGGATCTGATGACCAAAAAAGGAGCTCCTGCTTGACTTGTGGGACTGTATCCAGCGTGCGGGTTCAGCCGCGCAACTGCGAGAGGTACAGAAGAAAGTAGGGAAGAACTTATCGAACTAGTGAGGCACTTCTCTGGGCAACGATTAGGAAAACGTTTTCTCTCTGGACCAAATCCTGCATTGACAAGGACATTTGTTCAGTTCAACAAGAGGTCGTTTAAACTGGTCGTCGTCATGATCATCGGACACGCCCACGTCCGAAGTCATCCGCATAAGGAAGGATTACCACAAATCTCTGAGCGTCGCCTGTGCTGGCAAGAGCCTGAAAACACCATACTCCTCTAGTGCGAGGCTCTGGAGTCCAAAAGAAAGAAATCTTGGACTTAAGCAACCGGAAGTAATTTCACAAGGATGCCCTGTACATCTGGAGCTTGTTAGAGGCATTAGAGTCGGGGAACACAAGAAGCTTATAGCCTCGGTAGCAACGCATTGAAAAAATCCATATAAAAGGGATCGTACTAAGACTTAGACAATTTTTAAAAAATCAATAAAGAGATTTAAAAATAGCAAATATTTTATTAAGTATAAAGATAATCATTCTTGAACTTTAAGAACTGATGAAAAACTCATTTATACATCGTTGAGAGGATATTTTTATCGTAGGATTTTCGTTATTTTAAAATTAAAATACTTTTTGTAATTTTTTTTATTGGTTATAAAATTAAAGAGCGCCGAAGGCCGCGTTTCCGATAACTTTGTAACAAACTATTCGCTAACAAAGCGAGGTCTTCGTTTCAACACTATCGTTTGTCATTTGTTTTATTTGTTTGTTACGCAGTTTTGACAAAACCGATTGTCAGATTGTTTTGAAATTTTGTACGAATGCATCTTTCGTAAAGCCCGAACGACGTACGTGTACGATTTTTTTCAACTTAATTTTATTTTAAATTGGCAGCCTCCAATTAAAGATGAGTACTCCGTGGCCAAAAGCATTAAAACAATGGCCAAAAGCATTGTTTTGAAATTTGGTCCGAAGATATGTCATATAAAGCCTAAACTACTTTTTTAGAATATTTCCGTTTCAAGATGGCGGCCTTCGATTTAACGATGACGATTGTAGTTGATAGCTATTGAAATACTGGCTGTACGGCTAACCGTGTTACAATTTCGACCGCTCTATACAAAAAGATCTTAAAATTTGAAATAAAACTGAAAATATCATTTTTCGTAAATATTACGTTTAGCGGTGATTTTGGCGATAATGTCTGCGGGCGAGTCAGAGCGCTGTCGTAGAGAAGTGCTCAGGAAATTACAAAAATACTGCAAGGTCTACTGTTCTTCGTGCTACTAATTACGTCTGCTTCAAATATCTTAATGATGTGAAATACATTTCCTAGTGTTCTGAAATTCAAGGATGTTCAACGCGTTTCGGAATACTTCCATTCTCAATACTTTGAGAAAATTGAAAATTTTTGCGAATGTAATTAATCCGTGACGAAACAACGATTATAATTAAACACTTGGAAAAGTAGCAACATGTACTCAACACTTTGAATTGTTTAATTGAAATAAAAAATGTAACCGTTTGTGTTATTAATACTAGCGTAGGATTAAGCAAACAAACTATGGCAGATAATCTAGCGTCACTTTCAAGTGCCACTATTGTATCTAAAACAATGGAAGATCCTGTGGCTTGAAGTTGTACCTCTCCACCGCTGTTCAGTTCTATCCTTTATCCTTGATCTCTGGTGAACACAACTACACGAGCAAACAATGCTTCGTACAACTTGAAGCATTTCCAGCAATTCTGCTAAAATTAATAAAAACGTTTAATTGCGTCGATTATGACGAATCCTCGTCAGCAAATGAGCTGTTATAGTATTGCCATCATTGTACAGACCCAGGATTTTGTAACGTAGTTATTGATTTTTAAGCAAAGTTTTATCGAAATCGTTAAAGCTGGTTCAGGGGAATCCGGTTTTAAGTGTTTTTTGACAGGAAACTTTTTGTAAGCTAAAAAATATGCCGAAATATTACCAAGTAAATTTACATACTAAATACCCGGTGGTCAGGGTTTGTTTTTATTTTCTTGATACATATGAAGAAAATGTATTCAAAATCACTGAAGCACACTTTGAGAAATTCCGACTTAACAACACACAAACAAAAATCATTTTTTTGACCCTGGGATGTATTTTTTAATTTCAAAATTTCTAGAATATACTAGTTACGAATCTTCGTAATCTAGCAAACTAATATGAGATTTATTTTTGAGAAACTGTTGATTTTTCAGGTTTTTGAATATATTTAGAACAGTGTTTTTGGAGACATTGAAACAGTCAGATCCTCAATTAGATACCTAATGTAAATATAAGTTGAATTGTGCAATATCAATAAGTATGCGAAGATAAATAAACAGCTGTTAGGAAGGAACGATTGAGATGACGACGAGTCTGTTCTGGAGTGAGTAAGTAAGTGCATCGTAATTTTTGGATATAGAATATTCTCGTGAACACGCAAACCGACATTAATTTCATGCGTTAGGCCTTTTTTGTAATGCCAGTAAGGAGAGAATTTTATAAAAAATTCACACTTGGGTCAAGGACCTAAAAAAAGTGCGAACTTGGGTGTTTTCACCGATTTTGTAGCTACGTTTTCAAGGCTAACCTACGGGAAACCACTGAACTCTAATTAGCGGGGAAAAACAATTAACCTGTTTAATACGTCAATCGAACATTAAAGTCTGTATCTGTAATTCATTTTTTTCACTAATATATTTTTGTAAAGGGCCCTGGCGTATTATTTTAGTTAGTCATAGTGACGTCACTGATAATATTATTTGTTACTTTTAGCGAACCTTATATCTTCCAGAAGAATATAGTTTATTTGAAGAGTTAGTTTTGTTTTGTTAAAGTTTGTTTTGGTGGATAACTGACATCCGTAAGATTATAGTTATATTCCAAAAGTTCGGTAAAGATTTAAGTTTAGTTTTTGAGTTTAAAGTGTAAGTTTAGTTTTTGATTTTTTGTTGTTATTTGCCTTGCTGAAAGTTGAACTAATTTATCATTATAAATGTTCTTTCCTTTAATTACTTTTTTCCTTTCAATATTGTATGAAAACAGAAGTAATTAATTTAAATATTTTTTCCTGTTACTACTTGTTTTTTTAACTTTTAATGTAGCATAGTTAAAAAACATGACAATTATAAGTTTTTGAAAAGCAACAAATTGATTTCTCTGGTCACCCTGAGCATTGTAACCTCGCACAGGCATTCTCGTTGTCTTGGCCTAAACAATGGGTATAAATTATATTAAAATTAAAGACAACGCAGCGTTAACAAATGGTACATTGAAATATAATACAAAATTAGTTATGGCCTACACCCTTCTCCTCTGTAGCTAGCAAACTATTAAAGATTTATTACGGGAACGTGATAACATGGTGACCCATAGGTTTCGAGTACTTATGGAATATACTTCAGCAAAATTTGATACAAATCATTTAAGAAAATCTAGTCCTTAAAATTAGTTTGACAAAAAGAGTTTCAAAATTGTTTATAACGCCAAATTAAGAAATGTTCTTAAGATATGAAAAAAAGATATGAAGATATGAGAAAAAAGATATGAAGATATGAGAAAAAAGATATGAAGATATGAGAAAAAAGATATGAAGATATCTGTTAAATTAAATTTAAAACCCTGACGACGGATTTAACGGTCATGGTTTGTTTTTATGATATTCTTGTGAACCGTAGTTTTTATATTTCAAATATGCCCCATTGACTTTGATTATAAATCTAGATCTCTCCAAAATTTAAACGAAATCTGATAAACCAATTTTAAGCAACTACGACCAATTTTCAGTTTTTTTCAAAAGCTCCTAAACTGGTTTTAGTGGAAAATAGATATTTATGTACTACATTTCAAGAAAATATATTAAAAATCTCTGGAACACACTTTGAGAAATTCCGTCATACCAACACACAAACAAAAATCTTTTTTTGACTCTGGAGATCTGATAATACCAGCAGTACAAAGGACAGTGTACCTTGCAGTTAAATTCTTCATTATTGTCCACACTAAGCTGTTCCTGGAATTTTTTAAAAGAAATATGTTATCGGCTTTAAGTCGGTTTTATTTTATTACAATTGTTTAAAATGGTAAACGTACGAGACGTGAGAGTTCCCTGATGTTGTGACAACCTGCGGGTACCCTATAATTGTAACTTAAATAAAGCAGGTCCTTATTTTCAGTACAAAAACCAATCGGAATGCTTAGCGTACTAATATATGAAAGATAACCGGTAAACAAGTCTCACTTAATTGGAAGATTATTCAGTTTAGTTTCCGTAATTGAAAATTACATTTCGTAATCCTTTCCGTTTATGAAAAGAACACGTTCCTGTTACACAGCGATGCGAAATCTTTTTATAATTAATTTCTACTGCAAATTATTTCGTGGGGCTTCTCAATGAAACAAAAGTAGCATTTAAATGTTAAAATTTAATATTAAATTAAATTTTAGCATTTAATTGTTAAAATATTAAATATTAAATATTATTAAATATTAAATTTTAGCATTTAATGTTAAAATATTAAATATTATTAAATATATTAAATATTAAATGTTAAATATTAAATTTTCATTTAATGTTAAAATATTAACTTTTAACATTTAAATATTACTTTTAAATTTACATTTTAATAATTAAATTTCGTTTTTTTTAGAAACAGAATGCGTTTTACGGAACATTTAATTTAATTTTGTTAATTTTGAAACGCCAAATCCATCCAGTTCTCTTACAATAATGGTTTGCAAAAATTATTCACGCCTAAGCAACTCAAACGTTCCCACATTAACGTAAATTATTCCCAACATAAATCTTCACGTGTGATTTTTTTGAGAAGTTTGGCTGCATTTTGCGTGTACAGTTTCACGTAATGCGCACATATCCAGATCTATAAAACGCAATGTAGTAATAAAAATTACAGTACTGTTTATTGTCTGCATGACCATACTGGAGTGTGTAATAGCTTAGAGATTTATTAACTTAGAGAATCGTTTTTCCTTCGACGTTACCGTGTTACAAGTTAGAGATCGACCTGTGTAATAAGATAGACGTTCCGTACTGTGTATTAACATAGAGACTACAGTTCCGTCAAGTGTGTTGCACCGTGTATATGTTGTCGACGCCGCTGCTTGCAGGCGCTTCAGTATCTTTTATCTAAGTATACCAGCCTAATCATAACTATTTTGTTTTAGAGTTTACAGTTGAATATATTGTCAGTACTATGGTCAACAACATATCTGAATGTTTATTTTTGACAATTATCTGTTTAGAAAAGTAGAAATATTGGTGTTTTATCGAAAAAAAAAAAGATTATATGAATTCATTAATTCATTATTAATTCATTAATGTAGGGCTGTTTTCTTAATTCAATTCGGATATGGTTTGAATAAAGCAGCCTTCAAACAATATTTTTATATTATTATTACTATTACTACTATATATGTAAATTAGTATACATTTACAGCATTGCACATAAGCCTTTAAGAACAAAACCTATCCAAATGAACTTTATATTTTAATAATATATCTTTCTTTAATTAAGCGAATTCTACTTGTTAGATAAAAGATACTGAAGCGCCTGCAAGCAGCGGCGTCGGCAACATATACACACGGTGCAACACACTTGACGGCACTGTAGTCTCTAAGTTAATACACAGTACGGAACCTCTATCTTATTACACAGGTCGATCTCTAACTTATAACACGATACTGTCGAAGGAAAAACGATTCTCTAAGCTATTACACCTTCTCGACCATACTTTCTAAACATATGTACTTTTACATGAATGACTTTATTCATGTATGAAATATGAATGTAAATTCATAAATAAATTTATTTATTTTAGGAGAATTTATGAATCTGTAAAGTTATTATTGAACTGCGACCTTTGTAGATCTATTGTGCCTCCTGTAAATATCTGAGATGCTCAGTTACAGCCCCTTCTCCAGTCCTAGTCTCTTTATAAAGTCTCTCTCTTTGGATATGATTCAAGGTGGGGTAGCTTCCCCCTTCTAACTGATGACTTCCCACTTCCTTGTTGAGCTGCTTCCATATGCATGTATAGCTAATTTTCCTTTCTCTTCACCCTCGTCGCGGAGGTTCTGCTCCATTTTGGCCCACCTTTTTATTGTGCGGTAAGGTCCCGCTTGTTTTTCCTAAGTCTTTGTTATGGGAATACCCACAAGTAGCTAATAAAATTAGGTCCGCCCATACCGAGCCCTTTTTGGAGGTCGCTAGGTCTCCCAGGACTCCGTTTGATACACCATTAGGCCGATGTCATTCAATTCATTAGCACGAGTCGCTTTACAGTTTAGATATTGTTTTAACGTCCGACTATTGTGAACACTTGGGCTAATGCAGACGATGGGATGATTTATAGCGTATGAAAATGCCAAGCCCTGGCCGGGAATCGAACCCGGGTCCTCGGGGTGAAAGCCTAGTACGCTATCAACTAGGCCACCGAGGCGGCTACAGTTTACAGTTTAGAGTTAGCCAAGCTACGTGGAGTAGTGAATGTGTGTGTGTGTGTGTGTGTGTGTGTGTGTGTGTGTGTGTGTGTGTGTGTGTGTGTGTGTGTGTGTGTGTGTGTGTGTGTGTGTGTTTAGTAGAAGAGTGAGAGCAGTATGAGCTATAAGTACAGTAGGATCACTGAACTCATCAGCTGCTCATTTCAGCTGCCTCCTATTGTACAGGAGATAACAAACACTTTTTATTAGAGAGTTAATTTTTTTGTCTGTTTAACGTTCATAATGACGTCAGTTGGACTAATGAGATGAGGGATTGGCGTGGAAAAGCTTCCAGCATAATATTTCAGTCTTTAACCTTCGTGACCTTCGATGACCCGGTGCTTTATCCAGCTCGGAAAACACCAGTCCTCATTATATAGTTTGTATTGTAAAAGGTATTATTATCAGAAAAGTTTTCAGATCCAGGAGACTGTAGCAATGAAGTAACTTAGTTGGGAGTGCCACATAGTACAGCGCGAATCAATTGGATCAATGTCCTGTTTTTTCTCGATTTGGTGACTGAGTTTATGAAATTAAAATCACTAACCGTCAACAATGCTTCTGTTAACTGATGTAAAATAGTGTTTGTAAAAACGTTTGCAGCTTGGCCCAGTCTTATATTACTTATAAAAATTAAAATAAAATTTTGTTTTGTTTCAGGAGATTGAACAGAAAAGAGAACCAGCAATGGATACGCAAGGTAGGCTCTTATGTTTAATGTTACCTTTTTCGCGAAAATAATCGATTATATTTTATCTGTTTGCAAGAACACCGTGGAGAATCATGATTTGGTTCTCCTAAGCAACGTGTGAGACAATAAAATGCAACGCGGTGACGACAGGACTTGCGTCTGTCTAGCCGTGAGACAGTAGCGACTCTAGTGAAACTCTTAATAATCTATTTTAAGACGAGACGAAACCAAAGTGATTAATGACGTGTTAATGACTTTTATGTAGCGACTGGATACAGTGGGGTTGTAAGTTGACCAAGCGGCTAGGATGGCGTTTCAGAAGTCTTGTCATCCTTAGTCTGTGCCCGATTTCAATAAACGCAAGTATCTCCACTACAAATTGATTGGTTTATAAGATAACCCATCATGCACTACTATGTGAGATAAGGCAGCAACCCATTCCTATTATTAAACTGTTAAATACAGTACACTTTTTTGCACGGACACACATTTGGAAATACGCTTCAATGTTTTTATTAGCAATTGTATAATAATAAACACTAATGGGCCTTTGATAGCTTTAGCAGTTAATGGGAAAAAGAAACTAATAATATACAACAATGTACAGGAAGGAATTCTTAGTGATTTTAAAGGGTTTTTTTGTGTTTAACATCCGACTATTGTGCACACTTGGGCTATGCAGGCGATGAAGGGTTCATAACGTATGAAAATGCCAAGTCCTGGCCGGGAATCGAACCCGGGTTCTTGGGGTGATTTTTTTTTCCGGCGAAAAACCGTTAAGGTTATCATCGCCGTCAAGC
>CM040184.1:82897953-82900453 GCA_022606455.1 Callitettix versicolor
ATACGGCTTTTTTCGTATTTTCAATACATTTTAAAAGTTATAAATGTTAATTCATTCAGACTTCAATGATAATTATGCTGGATAAAAACATGACAAAAAGATCCGCTTCCTTCATGAGATGAGGTCTGCGGATTATTGTTTAATGCTATTGTTAAATTATTCCAAAGTTATTATACACTGTATAAAAGTTTTAATTATTTTTCGTCTAAAGTTTTTAATCTTCTTTCGACAGCAAACTTTGTAAAAATGAGATAAAGTTTTTAAATTGCTTTTTATTGGTTATTAAACGTGTGATATTGGTTACTCGTTTTGGGATTAAAACACAGGCATTATTATTTATATTTATTATATAAATATTATATATATATATATATATATATATATATATATATATATATATATATACGTTGAAGACAGGCACGCATATAGGAGAAAGATGCTCGGTTAGAAGGTCCCAGAGAATGAAATCCCAAAAAGAGCAGGGGTAAAATGGACGGAGGAGCGGAAGAGGATCCATGGGGACAGGATGAGGGAGGTGTGGAGGATTAGAAGGAACAGTACATGAGTCGGAGTGCTTTGCGTGATCCAACAGGGTCTATACGCAGATAATAATAATAATTATATACATATATATATATATATATATATATATATATATATATATATATATATATATATATATATATATAACAAATACCATTCATTTTCGAATGTAGGAATCTTAAACTTCTAACGTTTGTTAATTTATATTATAATTAAAGGTGAATTGTTATTTGCTCAGAGAATTAAAACTTCATTCTTCTGAAAAACAAATTATGTTCCCATAATGCACTATAAAAGCTTTTATTATTATAATTTATAATAATCGAGGTATGCACTTGTCTGTCTTAAATCTCACTTAAACATAATTAAATATAATGAAATAATTGTTTGTATTCAAGAATAAAATCAGCGTCAACTGACATTTTAAATTTTCAAACTACATTACCTTGACCGTCATTGATTTCAATGGTTTTGAAAAATTTATATAACTCTAAACAATTATGGTTTGCAATCAAAGTCAGGTTTGATCAAAACTTGGTAAAAAAATCTATTTTGTTAACATACTAAACATGTTCGTTAAAAGCAAAATTCGCTCAACAGTTTCAAAATGGCGGACATTTCATATTTTTTTAAATTGAAGAGCGTTAGTGACATACATGTTTTGTTACAGTTAAGCAAAAATAATCAAAATCGTTGAGGCCGATTTTAACAATATTTCGACAAAAAATATTTGAAAAGACGTTTTTTAAAACACACACACACACACACACACGCACACTTTTAAGACATGTTAAAACGTAGTCAACTTTATTTTCGTGGTTTAAAGTCTGAAACCAAAGAGTTACCGCTCATGTAGCTATTCTATGAAAAAAATTCACAAAAACTATTTATTTTCATGTTCATACTGCCGGTAGCAAGGGAAGGACGTAAATCGACGGCTATATTTGTAACAAAGGAAATGAATTCTATCAACTTTGCGCTTGACATGAAATTGAATCATGTATTCAGTTGTGTTGTTCATCCCGCTGCCGTACACAATCGGGAATGTCCGATGGGATCCCGACGTTTTCACCTTTTCAACAAAAAATAAAATTATTTGTTTTCCAGTAAATAAAATCCAACGAACAATATCAAATTGCATTCGCGTATAGCTTGTGTTTTGTAGGGCAAAACGTTATTGAAATAAAAACGTTATAAATGTTTAAAACTGTTTGATTTCAAAAATATTGCTTACGTGAAAACATAATTAGGCAGTAGAACATATTTGTAAAACGTAACCTATGATTTATTTTATATTACTGAAATATAGGCTCGTTTTGATAAATTAGATTGTTTAATTTGTATTGATAGGCTGCAAAATTGATTGGATTTTTGGGAATATATAAACTCCATAAAAAAGTATTTTTTACATTAAAAATTTAAGAAAATTAATTTGTCACGCATAATTAAAACATCATACGCTTATATAATTTTAAGTCTATATAATACTTATATAGCAACTCATACGCTCTCTCTTTGTTTCCCTCTCTCTCTTTCTCTCTCTCTCTCTCTCTCTCTCTCTCTCTCTCTCTCTCTCTCTCTCTCTCTCACACACACACACACACACACACACACACACACACACACACACACACACACACACACACACACACACACACACACACACACACACACACACACACACACACACACACACACACACACACACACACACACACACACACACACACACACACACACACACACACACACACACACACACACACACACACACACACACACACACACACACACACACACACACACACACACACACACACACACACACACACACACACACACACACACACACACACACACACACACACACACACACACACACACACACACACACACACACATACACGCGCGAGCGCAGATGTCTCGTTGACTTAATGGTAACAAATTTCTAAGATTA
>CM040184.1:82907953-82917953 GCA_022606455.1 Callitettix versicolor
GTCACATATATAACACATATAACGGAGTCAAAAGAGAAGTTTACGTGTTAATTTTTTCCCATCTCCGTGAGACCAAAATTACCCGATTTTCGTTTATTACTCCATTATCTGCAAGCTTCGAAATTATTCGCAAATCCGCAAGCATAATTTAAATAAACTTGAGTTTCTAGACAGAATGATGTTTAGTAATTGTTTATTGTTGGATTGTATTGTAGTTAACCGCACAAATTACGTTAGGAATGGTAATGAAAGGTCTTAAGCAAGCAATTACAAGCTGTCAGTCAAGCATATAGCCTGTTGCTAACTGTATTGTCTTGCATAGCGGTGGGTAAGTTATACAGCTGTACTCTTGCTTTGATACAAAGCCTTCTGGGTAAAGGCTTTCTTATCGTTCCAGGATATTCTATTTGAACTTCCGTAGCACGTAGTTGTCTCGTTGACTTAATGGAGTGAATTTACAACAATCACTGTTTCGTCTCGCAATTATTTGGAAGTAATATTTCACCTAATCAGCGTCAGAGTGAAATTTCAAATATGAAAATTACACTGAAATACGAACAAAATCACTGAACGCAGTGAGTTTTATTTTTGAATAAGCGTTTCACAAATTGGCACCCTACAATCGGGAGATAACTGTAACATCAAATCAACAATTTCAGAAGTAAATGATTATTTTAAAAATACTTTTTATGGTAAAAATTTGAAAAAACTCATTAGTATAGATTTAATGGGTACGATTTTTTTGAAAGTTTATTTTCCGAACACATATTTTTAAGTAATGTTAGAAAAATAGTTTTTCTAAATTATGAAAATTAAATTTTTCAATATTTCCTTTCAATCTCCTAAATTATAGTTTATTACTTACTATCTTAATCCTCTTACATATCCAAACAACGTGTTTGCTAAAAGTTTTTAAAAAATCCTTAAGACAGTTTTTGCGCTAATTTTGAACACGTAGGCCTATTTACAAAACAGACTTCATGTAACACGACTGATAAACGTGAATTAGTCGTCGAAATATTTTTCTTATTATTCGACTTATAATATGCATAATAATTTAATATATGTAAATATATGTAATGCAATATGTACTAAGTAATGTACACACACACAAACACACACACGCACACACACACACACACACACACACACACACACACACACACACACACACACACACACACACACACACACACACACACACACACACACACACACACACACAAACACACACACGCACGTTATGCTTATTTAACTGCGAACAATGTCAACAGATTTATGTTAAAAAGGTCGGATATCTGCTGTGCTGGCTTTCATTATAATTAAAACATTTATCATTGCAATTACTTATTATATGTTATTTTAAACAAATAAATATTTAATGCAAAACTTAAAGATTGACCGTGACGATCAAAACCGCACATGACAGCTCGATTTATCACTATCAAAACAGACTGTGTAACAGTGATGGATAAAATATTATACGTATGTTTGATTTATTCCCAACAAAACAGAGTGCGTAACCGTGACGGGCAAAACCTTACATGCTAGCTCGATTTATCCTCATCAAAAAAGACTGCGTAACCGTGACGGCCAAAACCTTACATGCCAGCTCGATATATCCTCATCAAAACAGACTGCATAATGTGACGGATAAAATATTACACTTATGTTTCATTTATCCCCAACAAAACAGATTGCGTAACCGTGACGGGCAAAACCTTACATGCTAGCTCGATTTATCCTCATCAAAACAGACTGCGTAACTGAGACGGTTATAATATTACACATACGTTTGAGTTATCCCCATCAAAAAAGACTGCGTAACCGTGACGGCCAAAACCTTACACGTTAGTTCGCTTTATCCTCATCAAAACAGACTGCGTAACTGTGACGGTTATAATATTACACATACGTTTGAGTTATCCCCATCAAAAAAGACTGCGTAACCGTGACGGCCAAAACCTTACACGTTAGTTCGCTTTATCCTCATCAAAACAGACTGCGTAACTGAGACGGTTATAATATTACACATACGTTTGAGTTATCCCCATCAAAAAAGACTGCGTAACAGTGACGGCCAAAACCTTACACGCTAGTTCGCTTTATCCCCATCAAAATATACTGCGTAAACGTGACGGATAAAATATTACACGTACGTTTAATTTATTCCAAACAAAACTGACTGCGTAACTGTGACGCATAAATATTACACGTAAGTTTGATTTATTTCCAACAAAAAAATTGCGTAACCGTGACGGCCAAAATCTTACTTGTCAGTTCGATTTATCGCTATTAAAAAAGCCAATTCTCTGGTGGTTCAGGGAAGCTTTCACTTCAAAAATAATAATATCATTAAATAATGAACGTACATTTCAGACGAGCGTATATGATGGATTCTGAAATTTTTCCAGTGTAAACCCAATTCATTCCGTGCTTAATACAAAAACGAGGGAATAACATGGACCTGAGCTTTGTTGTGTTACTGTGCGGTTCGCAACCGGTGATGGTTAATTGCAAGAATAGGGGTGTGTGGTGGAGTACGAGCGCTCAATTATTGAGCTCACGATAACAACTTGATTAGACTGAGCTTGGCACAGACAGCCTGAGGTATTCATCAATACTTCAATGCACTACTTCAACATATGTATAATATACAGTACCACATAGGCCTAACATCAAAACATGTCATTATTAGAAAGGAAACCTTACACAAGAGTAAATTGAATCGGATTACATTGGGATGAAATCAATCAAAAGCGCATTAATAGAGTTTGTTTGGTACAGTCGTGCCTTTACTAGCTTATTATTGTATATTCGCCTATTATGTTATAGTCGCCTATTAGCGTATATTTGCGTATTATCGTGTACTCTACTATTAGCTTATTAGAGTATATGAGCTTATTCTGTATACTCAGTTTATTAGCTTAAACTCGCCTTTTAGCTCATACTCGCCTACTAGCGTATACTCGCCTTTTAGCTCATACTCGCACACTAGCGTATACTCGCCTATTAGCGCATACCTGTCTATTATCGTGTATTCTGCTATTACCTTATACTCGCCTATTAGAGTATAGGAGCTTATTCTGTATACTCGGTTTATTAGCATAAACTCGCCTTTTAGCTCATACTCGCCTACTAGCGTATACTCGCCTATTAGCTCATACTAGCCTACTAGCGTATACTCTCCTATTAGCGCATACCTGCCTATTATCGTGTACTCTACTATTAGCTTATACTCGCCTATTAGATTATAGGAGCTTATTCTGTATACTCGGTTTATTAGCTTAAACTCGCCTTTTAGCTCATACTCGCCTACTAGCGTATACTCGCCTATTAGCGCATACCTGTCTATTATCGTGTACTCTACTATTAGCTTATACTCGCCTATTAGATTATAGGAGCTTATTCTGTATACTCGGTTTATTAGCTTAAATTCGCCTTTTAGCTTACTACTGTCTACTAGCGTATACTCGCCTATTAGCGCATACCTGTTCATTATTGTGTACTCTACTATTAGCTTATACTCGCCTATTAGAGTATAGGAGCTTATTCTGTATACTCGGTTTATTAGCTTAAACTCGCCTTTTAGCTTATACTCGCCTACTAGCGTATACTCGCCTATTAGCGCATACCTGCCTATTATCGTGTACTCTACAATTAGTTTATACTCGCCTATTAGAGTATAGGAGCTTATTCTGTATACTCGGTTTATTAGCTTAAATTCGCCTTTTAGCGCATACTTGCCGATTATTGTGTACTCTTTATACTTTTATTCGCCTATTAGAGTATAGGAGCTTATTCTGTATATTCGGTTTATTAGCTTAAACTCGCCTTTTAGCTTAAACTCTAGCTTATTATACTCATTAGCGTTACTCGCCTATTAGAGTATAGCGCTTATTCTGTATACTCGGTTTATTAGCTTAAATTCGCCTATTAGCTTATACTCGCCTATTAGATTATAGGAGCTTATTCTGTATACTCGGTTTATTAGCTTAAACTCGCCTTTTAGCTTATACTCGTCTATTAGCGTATATACTCTGCTTATTCTGTATATTCGGTTTATTAGCTTAAACTCGCCTTTTAGCTTATACTCGTCTATTAGAGTATAGGAGCTTATTCTGTATACTCGGTTTATTAGCTTAAATTCGCCTTTTAGCGCATACTTGCCGATTATTGTACTCTTTATACTTTTATTCGCCTATTAGAGTATAGGAGCTTATTCTGTATACTCGGTTTATTAGCTTAAATTCGCCTTTTAGCTTATACTCGCCTATTAGAGTATAGGAGCTTATTCTGTATACTCGGTTTATTAGCTTAAATTCGCCTTTTAGCTTATACTCGTCTATTAGAGTATAGGAGCTTATTCTGTATATTCGGTTTATTAGCTTAAACTCGCCTTTTAGCTTATACTCGTCTATTAGAGTATAGGAGCTTATTCTGTATATTCGGTTTATTAGCTTAAACTCGCCTTTTAGCTTATACTCGTCTATTAGAGTATAGGAGCTTATTCTGTATATTCGGTTTATTAGCTTAAACTCGCCTATACTCGTCTATTAGTATAGCGCATACCTGTATATTCGGTTTATTAGCTAAACTCTTTATATTAGCTTATACTCGCCTATTAGAGTATAGGAGCTTATTCTGTATACTCGGTTTATTAGCTTAAACTCGCCTTTTAGCTTATACTCGCCTATTAGAGTATAGGAGCTTTATTCTGTATATTCGTTTATTATCTGTACTCTACTTTTAGCTTATACTCGTCTATTAGATTATAGGAGCTTATTCTGTATATTCGGTTTATTAGCTTAAACTTTTTTAGCTTATACTCGCCTATTAGAGTATAGGAGCTTATTCTGTATATTCGGTTTATTAGCTTAAACTCGCCTTTTAGCTTATACTCGTCTATTAGAGTATAGGAGCTTATTCTGTATATTCGGTTTATTAGCTTAAACTCGCCTTTTAGCTTAGACTCGTCTATTACTTAGCTGTATACTCGCCTATTAGCTTATGTCTATTATCGTGTACTATTAGCTTTATACTCGCCTATTAGATTATAGGAGCTTATTCTGTATACTCGGTTTATTAGCTTAAACTCGCCTTTAGCTATACTTATTAGAGTATAGCATACTCGCCTATTAGCTTATACCTCGATTATTATGTACTTTACTATTAGCTTATACTCGCCTATTAGATTATAGGAGCTTATTCTGTATACTCGGTTTATTAGCTTAAATTCGCCTTTTAGCGCCTTTTAGCTTATACTCGTCTATTAGAGTATAGGAGCTTATTCTGTATATTAGGTTTATTAGCTTAAACTTGCCTTTTAGCTTATACTCGTCTATTAGGGTATAGGAGCTTATTCTGTATATTCGTTTTATTAGCTTAAACTCGCCTTTTAGCTTATACTCGTCTATTAGAGTATAGGAGCTTATTCCGTATATTCGGTTTATTAGCTTAAACTCGCCTTTTAGCTTATACTCGTCTATTAGAGTATAGGAGCTTATTCTGTATATTCGGTTTATATTAAATTCGTTTTTTAGCTTAAACTCGCCTTTTAGCTTATACTCGCCTATTAGAGTATAGGAGCTTATTCTGTATATTCGGTTTATTATTAAATTAAACTTTTAGAGCATACTTGCCGATTATTGTACTCTTTATACTTTTATTCGCCTATTAGAGTATAGGAGCTTATTCTGTATATTCGGTTTATTAGCTTAAACTCGCCTTTTAGCTTATACTCGTCTATTAGAGTATAGGAGCTTATTCTGTATATTCGGTTTATTAGCTTAAACTCGTCTGTTAGCTTATACTCGTCTATTACTTATTCTGTATACTCGGTTTATTAGCTTAAATTCGCCTTTTAGCGCATACTTGCCGATTATCGTGTACTTTACTATTAGCTTATACTCGCATATTGGAGTATAGAAGCCTATTCTGTATACTCGGTTTATTAACTTAAATTCGCCTTTTAGTTATACTCGCTTATTAACGTCGCTTATTATGTATACTCAAATTTTTATCTTATACTCGCCTATTAAGAGTATTGTCGCTTATTATTTATACTCGCCTACTAGCGTATAATCGCCTATTAGCTCATACTCGCCTATTAATATAGTGTACTTATACTCGCCTACTAGAGTATACTTGCCTATTAGCGCATACTTACCGATTATCGTGTACTCTACTATTAGCTTATACTCGCCTATTAGAGTATAGGAGCGTATTTTGTATACTCGGTTTATTAGCTTAAATTCGCCTTTTAGTTATACTCTTTATTAACGTCGCTTTCGTATACTCGTATTTTTAGCTTATACTCGCATATTAAGATTATTGTCGCTTATTATTTATAATCGCCTATTACCTTATACTCGCGTAATAACGTATAGTTGCTTATTTTTTTTAGCAACTAGAGTATTGTCGTTTATTATGTATACTTTCCTGTTAAAGTATAGTCGCTTATTATGAATACTCGTTTTTAGCTTATATACGCCTGTTAGAGTATTGTCACTTATGTATACTCGCCTATTGGTTTATACTAACCTATTAACGTACAATCACTTATTATGTATATTCGTTTTCTCGCCTGTTATGTATACTCTTTTATTAGTGTATACTCGCCTATTAGTGTACAGTGGCCTATTCTGTAATACTCTTTTATTAGCGTATACTCGCCTATTAATGTATAGTCGCCTATAAAATTTATTAGTGTATACTCGCCTATTAAGTTATAGTCGCCTGTTATGTATACGCGTTTATGCCTATACTCGCCTCTTAATGAAAGCTATACTAGCATATTAGCATATAATAGCCTTTTACGTAGGTTACTCAATTACTAGCTTATCAAAAAAATATTTTATTATTTTTTTGAGATTATGTTAGTGTCCCCGGGGTGAACGATCAACAAATCGTTTGTACAGGTAAGCCTCTTGGATTCTAGTTCAGTAGATTGGTGACCTCAGTTTTAGCATCCTTCTGGAAGCTGTAGAAGCCTCTCTTTACTTCCTGCTGGCAATAGCCTCTACATTGATTACGTGGCCTGCAGTTCCATTGCCTTCCTGCATAACCAACTAACGGTTTCTTGGTGTTGCATTCCTATCCTTTTCATCGTCACCCTCAGACTTTGTAATTTGTCCAATGGTTTTCCTGAATTGCTCTTTGCCAAGGATTTTAAAGTTCCTGCCTAACAGCCCTTCAGTGTTACAGTGCAGATCCCTGTCAACTCTATCGTTTCAGGCCATTAACGATTGCGAGTGTCACATAAATTTGATCCCTAGCCGTTCTTCTGCTTCTAAGTATAATTAAAAGCCCCTTTACTACCACCTTCCCTTTTCTCAGTTTGCTCACTTGCGGTCAGATAGACGTTTGTACATTTAAAATGCATGTTGAGGTGTATAAATAAAAACAGTTTTAATCCATTGTAGAGCTTTAACATTAATTATTGTTTCCGAACTTTACAGGTTATTTAGAAATTATATTCTCTAAATATCACTTATAAATATCTACAATATTGATATATACAATATTAATGTATTGATAATACAATATTTTCTAAATATTACTTGTAAATATTCACAAGTGAAAATACAATACTCCCTAAATATCATTTGTCAATATTCACAAGTAATAATATAATATTCCCTAATTATAACTTGTCAATATTTACAAATGATAATACAATATTTCCTAAATATCATTTGTCAATATTCACAAGTAATAATACAATATTCTCTAAATATCACTTGTTAATATTCACAAGTAATAATACAATATTCCCTAAATATCACTTGTCAATATTCACAAGTAATAATATAATATTCCCTAATTATAACTTGTCAATATTTACAAATGATAATACAATATTTCCTAAATATCATTTGTCAATATTCACAAGTAATAATACAATATTCTCTAAATATCACTTGTTAATATTCACAAATAATAATATTCTAATATTCCCTAAATATCAAATATCATTGTCAATATTCACAAGTAATAATATAATATTCCCTAATTATAACTTGTCAATATTTACAAATGATAATACAATATTTCCTAAAGTCAATATTCACAAGTAATAATATAATATTCCCTAATTATAACTTGTCAATATTTACAAATGATAATACAATATTTCCTAAATATCATTTGTCAATATTCACAAGTAATAATACAATATTCCCTAAAAATCACTTGTCAATATTCACAAGTAATAATACAATATTCCCTACAAATTACTTGTCAATATTCACAAGTAATAATAAAATATTCCCTAAATATCACTTGTCAATATTCACAAGTGAAAATAAAATAATCCATAAATATCACTTGTTAATATTCACAAGTGAAAATAAAATATTCCCTAAATATCATTTGACAATATTCACAAGTAATAATACAATATTTCCTAAATGTCACTTGTCAATATTCACAAGTGAAAATACAATATTCCCTAAATATCACTTGTCAATATTCACAAGTAATAATACAATATTCCCTAAATATCATTTGTCAATATTCACAAGTAATAATACAATATTCCCTAAATATCACTCTTCAATATTTACAAGTGGCAATAAATATTCCCTAAATACCACTTCCTTTACAAATGACCTGTAAAGGTCGACATCAGTAGAGAGTATTAAAGCTCTACAGTGAAATAAAGGAGTGTTTTTATTTATAAACATTAATATGTTTAATTTATATTATTGTTAAAGCCTCAGATTTCAGAATAATTGCAATAGATGTACCTGGCTAACAGCTCTCCATGCTTGGAGTAGGGATCCCTGTTAGCCCTATGTTGCAACCCTTTGAGGGTTGTGTTTCTCACTCGAAGGTTTGATTCCTGGAAGGTGTTCTCGTTCCAAATTTAATTAAAAGCCCTTTTGCTACCACTCCTCTCTTCTCAGTTGGCGCTTCAGTGCTCCCGGCCTGAGACGGCCTTACTGATTTAAGATGTTCTACACCGTTTCTCTCGTCTTGCATTACAGATTGAGTAGGTCCGGAAAGCGTCAATACAGTATGCTATAATTCCTTGCTGCTAATGGGTTCTATGGGGTAAGGACGTCCATGTTATACACACTTCCTCTTCCAATTCTTCACGGTTTTGTATGTTTTGACGATTTTCACACACACACACACACACACACACACACACACACACACACACACACACACACACACATATATATATATATATATATATATATATATATATATATATATATATATATATATATATATTATTATTATTTGCATAGACCCTGTTGGATCACGCAAAGCACTCCGACTCATGTCTTGTTCCTTCTAATCCTCCACACCTCCCTCATCCTGTCCCCATGGATCCTCTTCCGCTCCTCCGTCCATTTTACCCCTGCTCTCTTTGGGATTTCATTCTCTGGGACCTTCCAACCGAGCATCTTCCTCCTGTATGCGCGCCTGTCTTCAACATCTGTTGAGTCTATTCCTGCGTCATGTAGGTCTATTCTGACTTGTGCGATCCACGACGTTGTTGATTTGACACCTTGTATATACTTAACGATTCTGTTGGCAAGTCTCGTTGTTGGAGTCTACTGATGTGTCCATAGAACCGAAGCCTCCTTCTTCTGATATCTGCTGCCAGGTTCGCTTGGGCCAAGGATCTTCCTCAAGATTTTGCGTTCTTCCTTCAAAATACCCTCCATGGTAGCTTTTGTGTGGAGTGCTAGCGTCTCGCTTGCATATAATACCTCCGGTTTTATGACTGTGTTGTAGTGTCTGATTTTTGTGTGCATCGACATACATCTCTTATTGTAGATATCACGCGTTATATCAAGAGCCCTCTTCATTCTTAGTAGCCGAACCTTCTGCGCAGCCTTCTTGTCACCTGTGGGTTCAAGAATTTCTCCCAGATATTTGAAGTGTTTGACTCTGTTTATCTTACCATATTTTGTGTGTTATATATATATATATATATATATATATATATATATATATATATACAAAATCTCTCTATAGCGAC
>CM040184.1:82925453-82945453 GCA_022606455.1 Callitettix versicolor
GGCTTCACAAGTTCACTATTACGGTAATCAATGTATGCTGGTATCCACTGCGAGTGCGGGTTGCAGTAATACACGTAAAGCTTGAAATATTGTTGGAGTACTCCAAGACCAAAAGCGATACTTGAAATTACTTTAAGTATACTTTATCAACACAGTTAAGTGCCGAATAAGTTGTATTTTTTCTTATCTTTAATTGCATAAAAAAAAGTAATTTCTCTTATTGAAACAAAAATAAAAATCGTATATCAAGCTTTCTCTTTATTTTAATTACGATAATTAGTTCGAAAATACGACGTAGCGAAACACATATTATAATGTATCAGCTGTTCAATGAAATCAGCTGATCGTTAAGAATTAATATAAAACAACTGAACTTTTAACGTTACATATTTGTCAAAATTAAATTAACGATTCATTCCATATATTTACACTGGTCGAACTTCTTCGTCGCGTAGTGTAGTGGTTATCACGTGCGCATCACGTGCAAGGTCCTCGATTCGATTCCGAGCGGAAACTCAGGAAATTTTAATTACAATTAATTTAGTATGCGACTTGCGATGCGCAAAATATACTCAATATAAATTTGTGCACTCGCATCACCCAAAATCCAACATCACAACTAGCGCTAAAACATGATACCTGTTAAAACATTACACAAACTTTCAAACATTCAATTATTTCTCCAAAATAACCTACTGTAAACTAAAGAAAGAAAAAACGACTAACTTATCAAAATTGTTTCAGCAGATTTTCCTTTCTTGATTTTCTTTCAGATAATTCAAACTAAAGTCAAATTTGACTCTTTTTGTGTTAGTTTCACCACTTAAAATCTGTGTCAATTAGATTTTTTTTCGTTTCAGCGATCAAAAACATTTTAGCTACAGGATAACTTTAAATAGCTTATTAAATAGCTTTGTCATCCAACACATGTTAGTCAGGTTATCGAGTATTATTCTCTTTATTTGTTTCACCCAACTTTGGGGTACACTAAATCAATCACTTTTTAATATTCTGTGCCTTCCTCGTAGCCCAGTATTGCTTCATTCGTTGTGATCTTGCTTTTCTTTCTTCGTCAGAGATTTGGATCGTTCGCTTGGATTTGACTTTGCCTTGGAACCGTTGCTTCTTGTCCTTGGTTATTGTTTTGGCTGTTCTGTCCATGAGCATAGTGTCAGTGATCTGCAGTTCTGTTATGCCCTTCTCTGTTTCTCTAAACCAAAGTGGTTTGGCTCTTCTATTGCGAAAGTAGTCAAATATTTTTTTGATTAGTCTATTTTCGCGAGTATTATTATTATTTTTAATGAAAGTGTTTTATCACCCAAGTGTTAGATAGGTTCACCACCCAACAACCGTGTCAGGTTATTAATTTTTTTATAAAAGTGTTTTTATTACACAAAAACAGTGCTAGTTAGGTTCACCACCCAACAACCGTATCAGGTTATTGAGTACTTTTTTATAAAAGTGTTTTTATTACACAAAAACAGTGCTAGTTAGGTTCACCACCCAACAACCATATCAGGTTATTGGTACTTTTTTATAAAAGTGTTTTTATTACACAAAAACAGTGCTAGTTAGGTTCACCACCCAACAATCGTGTCGGGTTATTGGTTTTTTTATAAAAGTGTTTTTATTACACAAAAACAGTGCTAGTTAGGTTCACCACCCAACAACCGTGTCAGGTTATTGGTTTTTTTATAAAAGTGTTTTTATTACACAAAAACAATGCTAGTTAGGTTCACCACCCAACAACCGTATCAGGTTAATGTTTTTTTTAAAAAGTAAAATGATTTTTATCGTTTTACCAATCAAAAACTCGTCCCTTACTTTCGTGCGGTAACAATTTTGAGGTTATGCGGGTCATTTTTATTTTCGATTTTTATCGTACTTCCGATGCTTTCCGCGCTTTTATATTTTGCATTATTGCTTTTGGGCATTCATAAAGCGTTTTAGTGAAAAAATTATCAAAAAATCGAAAACAATCTACACTGCATATTTATCTTAACATAACCTAAAGCTTATTATTAGCGTGTCAGCTGTTCACTGAAATCAGCTGATCGTTACGAATTAATATAAAACAACTGATCTCTTACTATAACTACCAGTACAAATCTGTGCACTAGAATCACGCAAAATACATCACAACCAGCCCTAAATCATGATGCGTGTTAAAACATGTTTCCGGATCAAAATCTTACCAAGATGGCGTCGCTTCAGTAGCTCATTTTTCCAGTGTTAGCAAAACAATGCAACGCACAGTCACATCGGAGTGTTTAAATCCAGTAAATATCGCCAATAAAAATGTAATTAATTCTTGTCCACAAAATACAGTTATTTATAGGCGTCGTAAATTCGGCTCGTGTTGTTCACACCCGGCGCGCAGTTATACATTAAACCTTCGGTCAATTAAGCAGCGGCCTACACCGTAAAACAACGACAGCCTGTTGTAAATACTGAACATTTCACCGTTATTATACACTAACATGTTGCGTCCAATTAATTTCAGTGCTTTGAATGCAAATTGTATCAAAAGTATGTGTTTCATTTTAAAATTCGTTTTCTCTATTATTGTTTTTATCGATGCGTCTGAAACTATAATGCAGCGCCAGCGCTATCTGTTAGCCAACGAAATAGTTAATTAGTTTTTCGTGTACTGGAAGCACTAAAGACAGCACAAGTTATTCTAAACCGTTAATATAAAGTTTTAATGAGAAAATTAAATAAGGCAACTACTTTTTATACACTATAAAGAATTAAAGGAATACTACTTGTACACATTGTTTTGGGGTTTGTTGTTGTGTTACATCACATTTATTCAAAAGCATTTCTTCTTCTTCTTTTCGTTTCACCCTCTTTGGGGTACGCTGAATCAATCATTTCTTGCGCGCTGTACTTTTCTTTGTTCCCAGTAGCTCTTCATTCTTTCTGATCTTCTTTTCCTCTCCTCTTCTGAAATGAAAGGTTTAGGTTTTATTTTGGTTTTATCTTGGAATCTTATTCTTTCGTCTTTGGTAATTATCTTAGCAGTTTGGTCAAGCAGTGAATTTTCTGTAATTTTTTATTCTATTAGGTCTTTTTCAATTACTTTAAACCAGTTCGGTTTTGTTTTACGATTATGGAAAAAATCAAACACTTGTTTCGTTAATCTATTAGAGTTCATTCTAAGAAGATGGCCGTAAAAATTTATTCTCCTTTTTCTCATAGTATCTGACAGTTTTTCAATTTTCTTGTAGAGAGCTTCATTTCTTATATATACTACCTTATTATCCTGAAATTTTGTTCCTATATTTTACGTAAGATTCCAAGACACTCCGACTTGTCTTTGTGTGGTGTCGCAGACTCCCCAGACTCCGAGCGTCTGCTGACGTACTTATGTACGGTGGATCGTCCACCTGGGGCAAATTTCACATCACACATTTCCATAATGAAAGTTATATTTTGAGTGACCCAAAGGTCACAGTGATACAACCAAGATTGTAAATCCTGGAGGTAGCTCTTCCGCTCTCTCCGCCGTTCGGGAATTCATTTCCTCGTCCGCCATTGAGACCGTTGGCCGGTTTTCACCTAGTAACCCTAGGCAGGGGCTCTATCACTGGGTGCTACCATCCGAAGCAAGATGGACCCTGGTTTTTTTACGAGGTTGTTACTCCTCCCCCTCCACACTTCCCCATCTTTCAAAGACAGGCCCGGGCTTGGGACCGGCTTGCGGCGGTGTTTCAAAAGCATTTATTATACATTTATATATCTGTGAATTTTCAGACAGTTAGATCTTAGATTAGATTAGGTTAGATTATGTACTATAGAAAGAGATAATTAGATTAGTTACATTATGTACTATAGAAAGAGATAATTAGATTAGTTACATCATGTACTATAGAAAGAGATAATTAGATTAGTTACATTATGTACTATAGAAAGAGATAATTAGATTAGTTACATCATGTACTATAGAAAGAGATAATTAGATTAGTTACATTATGTACTATAGAAAGAGATAATTAGATTAGTTACATTATGTACTATAGAAAGAGATAATTAGATTAGTTACATTATGTACTATAGAAAGAGATAATTAGATTAGTTACATTATGTACTATAGAAAGAGATAATTAGATTAGTTACATTATGTACTATAGAAAGAGATAATTAGATTAGTTACATTATGTACTATAGAAAGAGATAATTAGATTAGTTACATCATATACTATAGAAAGAGATAATTAGATTAGTTACATTATGTACTATAGAAAGAGAATTAGATTAGTTACATTATGTACTATAGAAAGAGATAATTAGATTATGTACATTATACTATAGAAAGAGATAATTAGATTAGTTACATTATGTACTATAGAAAGAGATAATTAGATTAGTTACATTATGTACTATAGAAAGAGATAATTAGATTAGTTACATTATGTACTATAGAAAGAGATAATTAGATTAGTTACATTATGTACTATAGAAAGAGATAATTAGATTAGTTACATTATGTACTATAGAAAGAGATAATTAGATTAGTTACATTATGTACTATAGAAAGAGATAATTAGATTAGTTACATCATGTACTATAGAAAGAGATAATTAGATTAGTTACATTATGTACTATAGAAAGAGATAATTAGATTAGTTACATTATGTACTATAGAAAGAGATAATTAGATTAGTTACATTATGTACTATAGAAAGAGATAATTAGATTAGTTACATTATGTACTATAGAAAGAGATAATTAGATTAGTTACATTATGTACTATAGAAAGAGATAATTAGATTAGTTACATTATGTACTATAGAAAGAGATAATTAGATTAGTTACATTATGTACTATAGAAAGAGATAATTAGATTAGTTACATTATGTACTATAGAAAGAGATAATTAGATTAGTTACATTATGTACTATAGAAAGAGATAATTAGATTAGTTACATTATGTACTATAGAAAGAGATAATTATATTAGTTACATCATGTACTATAGAAAGAGATAATTAGATTAGTTACATTATGTACTATAGAAAGAGATAATTAGATTAGTTACATTATGTACCATAGAAAGAGATAATTAGATTACATTATTACATTATGTACTATAGAAAGAGATAATTATATTAGTTACATCATGTACTATAGAAAGAGATAATTAGATTAGTTACATTATGTACTATAGAAAGAGATAATTAGATTAGTTACATTATGTACCATTAGAAAGAGATAATTAGAAAGACATATTAGTTACATTATGTACTATAGAAAGAGATAATTAGATTAGTTACATTATGTACTATAGAAAGAGATAATTAGATTAGTTACATTATGTACTATAGAAAGAGATAATTAGATTAGTTACATTATGTACTATAGAAAGAGATAATTAGATTAGTTACATTATGTACTATAGAAAGAGATAATTAGATTAGTTACATCATGTACTATAGAAAGAGATAATTAGATTAGTTACATTATGTACTATAGAAAGAGATAATTATATTAGTTACATCATGTACTATAGAAAGAGATAATTAGATTAGTTACATTATGTACTATAGAAAGAGATAATTAGATTAGTTACATCATGTACTATAGAAAGAGATAATTAGATTAGTTACATCATGTACTATAGAAAGAGATAATTAGATTAGTTACATTAGAAAGAGATAATTAGATTTATTATGTACTATAGAAAGAGATAATTAGATTAGTTACATTATGTACTATAGAAAGAGATAATTAGATTAGTTACATTATGTACCATCGAAAGAGATAATTATATTAGTTACATCATGTACTATAGAAAGAGATAATTAGATTAGTTACATTATGTACTATAGAAAGAGATAATTAGATTAGTTACATTATGTACTATAGAAAGAGATAATTATATTAGTTACATTATGTACTATAGAAAGAGATAATAAAACCCCAGGCACTCCGAACGACAGACCTACTGCGTAATTAAACCTCTTAATTACTAGTTCAGCAGATTGGTGCCTTTAGTAAGTTTCAAGAATCCACTGACTAGCTCATTCTGCTGAAGATCTCTAGCGTCCTGGAAACCAAAAACCCCTAGCCTCGTATCACCAAGAGCTTCACAATCAAGGATTATGTGTCCTGCAGTTTTTCCTTCTTTCTTGCGTAACCTATACACGGTTTCTCTGTGATACATTCCTATCGTGTTCATGTGCATCCTAAAGAGCGTCACAGCGTCCAGTAAAGAGTCCCATGATTTTCCTAAGTTGTGCTCTGTGCTCTGCCCAAAACGTCCGCTGCTTCTCCAGGTCCTCCGTGACGAATCTTACCCAAGAGGAGCTTGCTATTGGAATGTCCATGAACCTAGAATGCCTGATGTTGCTTGTTAATCCACGTATTGATAGCAGACCCGGCTAACGATAGAGAAATCCCTAAAGCCAACTCAGGTCCGGTAAACTCAGATGCAGATCCCAGTCCAGCCAGTCAGTCTGCCTCCTCACTAACCTTAATCCTTTTTCGCTCTGGAGCCCAGTGAAGAGTAACCAGTTCCCCAGGAACAGATCATTGAGGTTCTCCCGACACTCCCAGACCAGCTTAGACCAAACTGTAGGATGCACAAGTGCTATGATTCCTGCCTGATTATCAGTATAAATATGAATATGAGCCTTCTTGAAGACCTTTTATAAATTCTTTCGAACACAGTCATTAATGGACATTACTTCAGCCTGGAATACTTTTGCATACTGTTCAGAGCAATCGCTTTCTTTGCCATTGGTATCAAGCATACCACAGCACCAGTGCTTGTCTTTGTCTTGGAACAGTCTGTACACCACACTGGGTCTCCAGATCTTCCAGCACAAATGTCATCAAAGGGTCTGGAAATGATCTGATCGAGTCCCATCATTAGAATTGGGTTTGTAACCTTTTCTGTGACTCTAGTATGTCCCAAAGTTGAATATAGCCAGACACCACTATCCTATAGCCTGTACATGCTGTTCAGCTATATCTTAGTTTTGTCTTTTAGGAGTTAAATAAGTAAAAATCCTTTTAATTTGAATTTGGGGTAATATACTCTTACATTTCAAATTTGAGTTGAACTGATCCAATAATTTTATCACTTTGATTTTAAAAATTTGAAAAGTTATATTTGTTTGATTTTTTTTTGACATGACCTATACATTTGTTGCTAAGTAAACAACTTCTAAAAAATCTTCTGAAAAAAGTGCGCGCGCGCGCACACACACACACACACACACACACACACACACACACACACACACACAACACACACACACACACACACACACACACACACACACACACACACACACACACACACACACACACACACACACACACACACACACACACACACACACACACACACACACACACACACACACACACACACACACACACACACACAAACAAACACACAAACACACACACACACACACACACACACACACACACACAATTTAAAAATTCACACACACACATTAGCACAACACACACACACATAATAGTCACACACACACACACACACAAAAACACACAAACACACACAACACACACACAAAAAAAAAAAATTAAAATAAGTTTTCTTCTTATGCACATTCCACCCTCTTCAGGGTACGTGTAATCAGTCACTTATTCATGCGTTGTCCCCTCCTCAACTCCCAGTACCGCTTCATTCTGTCAGATCTCCTCCTTCTCTCTTCCTCCGAGATGAGGGTTTGAATTTTGATGTAGATTTATCTTGGAACCTTACACCGTCACCTCTGGTAATTATCTTAGCCGTTCAAATTAGGTAGCTCTTCTGCCCCCTCCACCGTTGGAAAAGTCTTTTCCTCATCCGCTATCGAGACCGTTGGCCGGGTTTCACCTAGTAACCCCTAGGCAGGGGCTCTATAACAGGGTGCTACAATCCGAAGCAAGATGGACCCCGGTTCTTTTACAAGGTTGTTACTCCTTCCCTCCGCACTTCCCCATCCTACACGGATAGGCCCGGGCTTGGGACCGGCTTGCGGCAGTGTTTAAATAAGTTTTATTATTGGTGTTTTTTACGTTTTTTTAAAACATTGTACCAACAGCAAAAAAAGTATTTGTAGGTTATGTAGTACGTCATTTACATTAAAATATTATTACAAAAATATAAAGAAGTGATAAAATTATAATAAATTATTTTGGAAGCCTTCTTAAATTCAGTAGCTTAGTCAGTAGCTTAGTCAGTAGCTTAGTCAGTAGCTTAGTCAGTGTAACAATGAATTTCAAAGTTAACTGTATGAAGTAATAGTTACTGTGATACACAATCAGGAGTTTGGTGAAAATAAACTACTTATTAAATCTATTAACCCTGCACAGCACTAAATCCTTCTGCATAAATGTTGTAGTTTCACGTATTAAAGTTTTATAAACAGAAAACCGGTACTAATCACCTCCTTCATACACATACCGGCAGATCCAGAGGGTGATTTGTCATGTCGGAACGCTACCGCGTTCCTTGATTCATTAGATAACTACTCATAAAAAATGTGAAGCCAAAAAGAATTTTCTCCGTCTCCACAATACAAGAGAAAAATCATAAAATTGTGTGTTACAACATTCTGTCAGAAAACAAGAGTCAAAGGTTCTTCTATTTGCCGATAGGTGTCACTACTGCTTAGGAACCGTATAACTATCATACAGTATTGTGCATAATATTTTATTTTTATTTGTTTATAGTTTTGAATAAGGTGAAAATTTTGTAATATGTTAAAGTTTGATTGGAAGAATACCAAATTATATTTTAGATTAAATTTTAACAAGTTAGTTAAATTTTTAGAAGTGCCTACTTAATACAAATATTTTTGCTTTGAATACAGTAATACTGTTCACGTAGACTTATAACTACAAATAAGACGCGTGTACCTTTACCCGAGGAAAGTGTTGAAGAAGGGATGCAAGGGGAAAAATTAATGCTTTTTCAAAAACATCGATGCCTCTACCTTTCATGTTTTCGACAACTGCAGAAGGATGTTTTTGTACTTGACTAGTACAACGATGACCGAAGACTTTTACGCCTCCTGTACTCTAATTTTGTTCAGACTTCAGAAATAATAGTTTTTCTGCCTTTCACGGTGATGTTTTAAAAATTAACTACGCAAATTCATACGGACCTTCAAGACAAACAATAAAAGTCGTTCCCTAACCGGGAAAATCCGGTCGTTAATAAAAATTATCCGAAACGATAGATTTTGGTCAAACTGTAATCTTACTACTAATAATGCATACTAATTTCATACAACAGAAGCAGGTTAGGCTACAGGTAACAAAAAATTACCGCCTCTTAATATTTCCGAGCTTTTAAGGGAAAATAATGCAACGACTCTCCCATAAGCACTGCCTGAGCCGACATTGTTCGCGAGGATATACAATTTCTTGTGGTCAAAACAAACATGCCTTCTCAATAGGAAACTCTGTTACAATGCTAGAGGCAAGAGACACAACTGTAATAATGGCATTAAAAAATCCAGTAGGCATTGTCTGGCACGTCACCAGTAAACTTCAAGCCTTAGTAACGTTTACCATCCTGAACCAAACATCAGTTGATTCCCTCGAACTGGCAAATTATTCTGAGAGATGGATAGTAATGGTAAAGAAACATCGATGTTTATCTCGATATATCGATTTATCAATATTTTAATTAAAATTTCTGGCGTATTCTCTTCTCGCTGATCTACTGCAGCACATTTTGCTTCTGTTATCAGCAGTTCAGCTTATCACTTCAGAAGGTGACAATGACACATTCTGCCTGTCTGGATCTCGATTTCCGATGTCAATAGTCAATTTTCATTTTCTATTGTCTACGACTGTTGTCTATATACTCACGGACTGTCTGGGTTGGTAAAGTGAGTGTTGAATTTTGTTTGAATGAATTTTTCGAGTGATATGTTTGTTTTAATTCTTACATTTGTGTTTATCTATACACGTTATCATTAACCTAACTCATTAATGTTTTTAACCTACAAATATAAAAACATTTCTTTAAATATAAGTACTTAATATTATATATATATATATATATATATATATATATATATATATATATATATATATTAATATCATTTCCACGAAACGTGATTACATAAATGCTTATTTTAAAATTTCAAAAAGAAATCGATGCTTAGATCGATCTTTTCGCCCCGATATTTTAACGCCATTGATTTTCTTCAAAAGATACATCGATACATAGGAACATCGATATTTTAAAAATGTTTGCTATCCCCATTTATGGATGCGTATCGAATCAGTAAAATAAAAAAACCGTTACGTTTGCGCCGTTCGCGAAATCCGGCCGCGATTGTTGGAACGGAACTGGCACAAACATCCATCCTTCCTCTTTAACGCGAGACGAAGATGGCGGTGTTTTGTCTTTTTTTAGCCAATGAAAAGTTAAAATATAATTTTCTAAGGTTAAAAAAATAATTTAAAACCACACGTGATATGTTTGGAACTGTTGTGCTTTTAAAACATCAGGTTTGACGAATCGAGGCACTCCTAGGCTCCGCTAGGCATTGTTGCGTACAAAAGTAGCATTACGTCGTGTGAGTTAGAGTGTACAGATGCTTTTATTTGTTGAGAGGCTCCCCATTGTGCTCTTGTCTGTCCCTCCCCGTGTGTTCGCCTTTCATCTATTCTGTAAAAAATAAACGTATTTTTCTGTAACACATCTAAAGAATTGGAACGTATTGTTATATTTCAGAAAAAAAGTCTTTCTGCTTAAACAATAATGTTGTTTTCTTTCTTTTTTTTTAACGCCATGCCAGTTTTCTTCTAGTTTTTCTCTTTTATATATATAATAATAATATATATATCAACTGTACGCACACACACAAACACACACACACACACACACACACACACACACACACACACACACACACACACACACACACACACACACACACACACACACACACACACACACACACACACACACACACACACACACACACACACACACACACACACACATATCATTATTTTGATATTTTGATAATAATAAAGTATTATCATTTTACGATAATAAAATATATATATATATATATATATATATATATATATATATATATATATATATATATATATATATATATATATATATACAACTATATATATATATACTATATATATATATATATATATATATATATATATATATATATATATATATATATATATATATATATATATATATATATATATGCCAGTAGGACTAACGTCAAGGAGAAGGTTACGGCAGTAAATTCACTCACGAACCTACGACGTTTAATGTGAAAGTTTGAAAACGCTGCAGACTTGCTCTTGCAATGCAGATTTATTATATTACTACGACATTATTTAAAGGAATATCATTAGTTTAATTATTTTTATTACTTTAATATTTCCTTAATATTAAATTACTGAAAAGTATCAAAGCAAAACGGCGCTTACATACTTTCAGGATAACATAGTCAACCTTATTTTTACATTGTTAAAATGCACAAAGCAATTGCCGATAATTGAATGTGTCTTCGTACTTTTCAAAATTTTTAAATGTTGAATAGTTACTAAAATTCATTAAAAATCGGCGGTATTTCACGGTTATTGAATAAATATCTCATAAGACATTCTTATACTTAAAAGCTCCACTCCATATTTTCTCTTTGATAATGATCAATACCTCACGTTATAGCCGTGAATAACAGACAATATATTACGAAGTTTCACTTTAGTTTGGAACGTTTCATTTTAATGAAAACGAAAAAATTATGTATTTGTTTCTGAAATATAAAAAAACGAAATTTTAGATACAATTTTAAGGTTGTTTTAAAATTAAATTTCGACAGAAAATCTACGGCAAATTATAAAAAATATAAATGTTTTCAAGTCTACATAGTCAACTGAACTACAAACACGACCGAACCTTATAAATAATGTAAGAAAACGTACTGTTAAAACGTCATTGATCCTGACGTAGTTCACCTTTAAGTCGCTAGGTGTCACTACTTTCATGTAGTGTGCATCTATATTTTAAAAATATTGATTTGTAATATACACAAATGTTTAGAGTAAAATACAACTTCGTTGAATCACATTTAATTTAATTTTCAAATTTGAATTTCAGCCCGAGTAAATCAATTTATTGTTTTCAAATTAATAAATAATAGTTTTCCTTTTTGCCGATAGGTTCCGCTACTGCTAAGTTTTTTTTAGCATTCAATTTACAGTATTTTATTTATGTTTTAACGTCACTATTGGATTTCAGTTAAATAAATAACAATATTAATAGTTTAGAAAGCCCAATGAAAATAAAATTCAAGAGAATACAAAAAATGTTATTGCTTCAAAAAAGTGTATAGATGTAATGGGGTTTTCTAAGATTATGTATGAAAACCGTTTTCTATGTATAAAAAACAGGGTTTTTATGTATAAAAATGCGGTTTTCTAAGATTATACGTCAACGACCGTGTCAACTCAGTCGTAATTTCAACGAAATTTAAAACTTTAAAGTGCAAACTTAAAAGTTATTTCGATAGTTAAATTGGACATAAAAAGTGAAGAATATAGTTTTGTTATACTATTAAATATATTTTTCAGTGCAACAAAATTATGTAAGCTATTACCAGAATCGATTTTTATTATATATTTCAATCAAATTCTTCTAAAATTGCAAACATGAGTGAGTTAGATACGCATATATATATATATATATATATATATATATATATATATATATATATATATATATATATATATATATATATATCTGCGCATAGACCCTGTTGGATCACGCAAAGCACTCCGACTCATGTCTTGTTCCTTCTAATCCTCCACACCTCCCTCATCCTGTCCCCATGGATCCTCTTCCGCTCCTCCGTCCATTTTACCCCTGCTCTCTTTGGGAATTCATTCTCTGGGACCTTCCAACCGAGCATCTTTCTCCTGTATGCGCGCCTGTCTTCAACATCTGTTGAGTCTATTCCTGCGTCATGTAGGTCTATTCTGACTTGTGCGATCCACGACGTTGTTGATTTGACACCTTGTATATACTTAAGGATTCTGTTGGCAAGTCTCGTTGTTGGGAGTCTACTGATGTGTCCATAGAACCGAAGCCTCCTTCTTCTGATATCTGCTGCCATGTTCGATATCTTCTCTGTGGTCTTCCGGGAGTGCAACCTGTATCCATCTTCTGTTAATCTCGGGCCAAGGATCTTCCTCAAGATTTTGCGTTCTTCCTTCAAAATACCCTCCATGGTAGCTTTTGTGTGGAGTGCTAGCGTCTCGCTTGCATATAATACCTCCGGTTTTATGACTGTGTTGTAGTGTCTGATTTTTGTGTGCGTCGACATACATCTCTTATTGTAGATATCACGCGTTATACCAAGAGTCCTCTTCATTCTCAGTAGCCGAACCTTTTGCGCAGCCTTCTCGCCACCTGTGGGTTCAAGAATTTCTCCCAGATATTTGAAGTGCTTGATTCTGTTTACCTTACCATATTTTGTGTTTAGTTCTTGAATATTTAATTTTGTACAGAAGAATTCGGTTTTTTTAAACGATATATATATATATATTAGTCAGTATTGCTCAAATTTTAAGGTCCCGGTACTGGGTTATACCATGATGACCGCATTTCCAATAGAAATTCGGTAATAAAAATTTGTTTTTTCATACACTCTTAGCTTTACATTCAATGTTCCAGGTGTAACTTCTCAATTTAATACGTAGAGAAACTCAAGCTTTCACGAGTCTTGTTCAGCTATGTGAAAAATTCCAAGTTAATTACATAACAAATAATTACATTTATATCTAATCAATTAGCATAAGTAAATATTGCGCTAACATTGAACAAACTATCTCACATTGTAAAAACTGACGTTTTATTTTAAAAAGTTAGAACGATTTTCCGGTGTTTTTTGCGTTCGTTTTAATTGTGACTAATTGAATGCGTGTCAGTTTGCGTAATGTTTTTACGCCGTTGATATCTATGAAACAAAGTGCCGTTAATCTTAATTAATGTGAAAGAAGAGCGAGAGGCAGCGTGTTTAATGAAACACGGCTTGCTGTTGATCTGTGAACGGTATCTCGACTAACACTAACACTATCCAGGCTATGTTGACATCAACTGAAATCTATTTCACTTCCATGTTCCCATTTACATTACAGAATAAAAAGTGCTTTACATTACTTCCCCATTAGTGCTCGCTGTTCAAATAAAACTAGGAATATTCAAAATGAGCGCCATTAGCAAATTTGGTTTTGAAAAGAGTATTACTATTAGCGAGGCCATTATGGGCAGACCCTGAACCGGGAACTTAAATGAACGCCGATCCTGAACTCTAGACTACTTTTCCTAGGATCGCAAAAATTATATATATATATATATATATATATATATATATATATATATATATATATATGTGTGTGTGTGTGTGTGTGTGTGTGTGTGTGTGTGTGTGTGTGTGTGTGTGTGTGTGTGTGTGTGTGTGCATGCGCGTGTGCGTCATGTGTGTGCTTGTTTGCGCGCGCGTGCGCGTGTGCGCGCGCGCGCGCGCGCGCGTGTGCGTGTGCGAGCGCGTGTGTGCGTGTGCGAGCGCGTGTGTGCGCGTGCGCGCGCGTGTGTGCGTGTGTATGTGTGTGCGCGCGTGTGTGTATGAGTGTGCGCGTGTGCGTTATGTGTGTGCTTGTTTGCGTGCGCGTGTGCGCGTGCGTGCGAGCGCGTGTGTGCGTGTGCGAGCGCGTGTGTGCGTGTGTGTGTGTGTGTGCGCGCGTGTGTGTATGAGTGTGCGTGTGTTTGCGTGTGCGCGCGTGTGTGTGCGTACGCGCGCGTGTGCGTGTGTGCGCGCGCGCGTGTGTTTGTTACAGGCAAAGTTTGAAATCCGGCATTCTATAGATTTTGTTGTTGTTGTTATTTTAAGGCGAAAAGCACATTGAGGTTATTATCTCCTCCCTAAATGCAAGTGTAAGTGTAAAGTGTTAAAGTCATAAGTGTAGTGTTGTATACACTACCCGTGTGTTCCGTAATATGCTGAAAACATGTGGAACGTTTTTAATGTCCAAACGTTCGTTATGTATGTGCCTGTCACCTCTGGTAGCTAAAAAGGCAATAACGAAGTAAGTGCTTAGGTTAGGAATAATTCTAAATAGAAAGGATAAGGAAATTGCTCACCTTACTTCTTCCTCTTGTTAGATTTCCCCCTTAGCCAAGTCTTTTTGAGTCTGCAGTGTCGCACAAAGGAATCACACAGCCGGGACTGTAATGCGGCGGTAGCGATGTTTGACCTAGGACTTACACACTTACACACACACACTTACACACTTACACACTTACACACTTACACACTTGTAAGTGTGTGTTAGACTCGCGTACCGCAAGGGACGTCTAAATCCTCTCAATATCAGTTAGTCTGGCACCCCCATGCGGGGACGGCATTCTATAGAACGCGTAGGCATTGCATATAATGCCTGAAACTAGCCGGCAATGTATGAAACAATTTATATTTCACACATTTCCTAGGCATTCTACACAATGCCAAATGAGAAACCGGCAAAGTATAAAATACAGCGAATAAACTCTAAAATCAATGTCGAATACAAGCCAAACAAATGAAAATGAATTCGGTAAAAAGTTCCACTGCTTCTTTGCGAGCTGCTGTGCGCGTTCATATTCCTGACGTCGACAAGGGTGAGGTGATTCGCGCAACATGTTGGCAGCTGTAAAGGATGGTTTCCGTCGACTTGGAACTTCTGAAGGAATTTTAAAACAATTATATGCGAGATCACAATTCACTTTATGCGCCAAGAACTTGCTTAGAATTGAAGATATTCCTGACCGGTCAGTTGCAATTGCTCAGTCCAGTGGCAGCGGCCAAGGATTCGTCAAATGCATGTGTAAAACAAACTTCAACTTTGTAAAATATCAGATGTGACAAAAAGACAGGTGTGAGACATGAACCAGTGATCGTACAATAAGAATGGAATGTACTCAAATTTCAGTTTTCCCCACGCAGAGAGCCTTTGTCGGCATGGGCACCGCCAATTTACGAAATCACAAATTCAGTTAGAAGGTGTAGCATTTAACAGTGTTGTTACAACTAGAGATGATACTCTCTGTGAAATATTGTTATAAGTGAAAACCGATACTGCTACTTTTCAATATCTGTTAAATTAAACTGTTAACTGTGAAATAATGTATGGCTGATCTGTTATGCAGCTATTGCTTCTTCATATAGGCTAATATAAATCAGAAAAACAAACAAAATCAGGTATTTTATCTACACAAATACACAATTCTTCTGTACAATTATTCTTCTACACAACACTATATGTGCAAAAAACATTCACTAAATAAATAATACCAACAACAAGCTAAATCTGGCGGGAAACAACTGTGCGCGCGCAGTTAGCAATATCAATATTTATCTCGTCTCAGTAATTCCGCACTAACAAAAGTGTGAACTGTGAAAATTTCACCGTTCACAGTTCACAGTTAGTATGTAGATAGGTAGGACCAAACTGTGAACTCATTACGCATGCGCAGGGCAAAGTGACGATTTCAGATATTTCAGTTCACAGTTAGTAACAGTTGAACTCAGCCATTCACTATTAGATAAATATGTGAAATTTCACCGTTCACAGTTCACAGTTAGTATGTAGATAGGTAGGACCAAACTGTGAACTCATTACGCATGCGCAGGGCAAAGCGACGTTTTCAGATATTTCAGTTCACAGTTAGTAACAGTTGAACTCAGCCATTCACTATTAGATAAATATGTGAAATTTCACCGTTCACAGTTCACAGTTAGTATGTAGATAGGTAGGACCAAACTGTGAACTCATTACGCATGCGCAGGGCAAAGCGACGATTTCACATATTTCAGTTCACAGTTAGTAACAGTTGAACTCAGCCATTCACTATTAGATAAATATGTGAAATTTCACCGTTCACAGTTCACAGTTAGTATGTAGATAGGTAGGACCAAACTGTGAACTCATTACGCATGCGCAGGGCAAAGTGACGATTTCAGATATTTCAGTTCACAGTTAGTAACAGTTGAACTCAGCCATTCACTATTAGATAAATATGTGAAATTTCACCGTTCACAGTTCACAGTTAGTATGTAGATAGGTAGGACCAAACTGTGAACTCATTACGCATGCGCAGGGCAAAGCGACGTTTTCAGATATTTCAGTTCACAGTTAGTAACAGTTGAACTCAGCCATTCACTATTAGATAAATATGTGAAATTTCACCGTTCACAGTTCACAGTTAGTATGTAGATAGGTAGGACCAAACTGTGAACTCATTACGCATGCGCAGGGCAAAGCGACGATTTCAGATATTTCAGTTCACAGTTAGTAACAGTTGAACTCAGCCATTCACTATTAGATAAATATGTGAAATTTCACCGTTCACAGTTCACAGTTAGTATGTAGATAGGTAGGACCAAACTGTGAACTCATTACGCATGCGCAGGACAAAGTGACGATTTCAGATATTTCAGTTCACAGTTAGTAACAGTTGAACTCAGCCATTCACTATTAGATAAATATGTGAAATTTGACTATCTGTGAAAAAGTAGCAGTTCTGTGATATCGTTACCATCTCTAGTTGCAACCGTTAGTGACAGTTGATTTCAAAGAATTCGAACTATGCGTTCTAACTGTATTTTCCTAGACTTCCTTCATCGTCTGAATTTTGTAAATAAAATTTAATTTATATTTTTGTTATTGTTTGTGGTAGGGCTCGAAAGATTATTTATATTTACTGTTTATTAATTTAATTTTTAAGTTGTTTTTATTTTGTTATTTAGTTTTAGGTACGTTATATTTCCTTTATTTGTCTGTTTATTGTTGTAGGGCCAATTTACAGCCCTACAATACTTTGTGTGTATGTTGTTGTTTTTAGTTATATTATTGTAACTACTTTTAGTCATATATCTATAACTGTTATTTTATTATATTTTATTTATTTGTTTTTGTTATTACAGTTTGTTGTTTGTTTTCTTATTAAACTTAAATTTTTGTTTATTTTATTCGTTCTTTTATATTTCTATTTTGAGTATCGGCGATGATAACTACATCGGTTTTTCGCCGGAAAAAAATCTAACTGTCTTTTTCAATGGTACATTTGTTGGTGTTGTTCATAAGATAATGGTATTGTACCAGTTGATAAATCGGAGTGAATCCAGGGGTTCGCGGTCTTGCCCCACGTAGTCGTCTTTAGAATTAATAGTTTTTTTCAAGTAGGTTATAGTGTACAATTACTATACACTGGTCAAGAGTTTTATTAAAGGTTTGATTTAATTAATAATTTTGTAGAGAGATAAAGAGCTTCGTCTAACTTAGAAAGTAGCAGAGGGATGCAGTTTGTTTATTTTATATTAACTGTAGTCACTTGAAGTTGTTTTCATCAATAACTTCAGTTGCATCGAGATAAGGACTTGCAGCGACACCTATCAACTCAAGTGTCAACTACAGTAGTGTTATTCGAATAACACTTATATAAGTATATTAACTATCTGGAAAAGTAATTATTTTACATTGTAATTAAAGACTACGAATATAAAATCAACGAATAACATTTTATAAATTTAAAAAAATTAGAAATATCATAAAATAAATTATAAATTTAAACAAGTTGGCAAATTAAAAGTAAATGTATGTAGTAGTATAATTATTAAAAGTGGTATTAATAGAATGTAGAGATCTCAGCATATATAAAGTGAACTGTATTTAAAATTATGTTGTGTTTGTGTTCAAATAAATGGAAAAACTTTAGTTATTATCAAAAGTCAATCTTGTTTACCGTGTGAATTATTCACAAACAAGTTTTTGAATTTAAACAAATTGATTTATATTTTATAACATAATCTTATGTTTTACATTTGCACCCAAAGTGGTAGCTGCTTAAGGTTATTTTTTTGAATTAAAGTTTAAAGAAATACAACACTTGCATATTCTTTTTAAAACCTTAGTATAACGCAAATATAAAAGTGGGCTGGCTTGAAGCTGAGGTAGGTCGACCTGCCATTAACGTTCGTTATCCCGGCTGATTAGATTCAATGAAGTAAACAGTGTCTTATGTAAGACTGCCTTCAGAAACAAATAAGTTAATAAATTTAGGTGTTTATATATATATATATATATATATATATATATATATATATATATATATATATACAATTTATTCTTATTTGATTAATAAAAACTTTAATAAACCAAACATGTAATACATTTGAAACTAGGTTACTGATACACAATATCTGGGTTAATCAATGCAACCGCTTCACTGCAATCTAGCGGCTGCGAATGCAAACTCAATCTGTTAGAGATTCTTCCAATATATTACAGAGTGCGTTGCAGTCTACAAATAAGTAATAAAGGTGTTTAGAATAATTATTTTATATAATAATTAAAATATATTAAAAAAGCAACGGCTGCTAGGTTTTCTGAATCAGTAACGTTATATTTTCAAATTTTAGTGTCACGAAACGTTTTTTTCGAAAATTTTTTAAATACAACTTTAATATATATTAAAACTGTAACATTACCTTTTTTGTAATAAATTTGTAATGACTAAAATTACATGTTTTCCATAACTGTAAAACCCTAATTCCCTTGACTACAGGCTGTCTCGAAAAACTTTACGGTGGCGAGACAATTGTACTCCGAATTGAAACTCTATGACTTTGTACACGGCATTTAATAAAAACTATTATTTTTTTGTAATTGTTGAATGAATAAATGAATCTGTAGCTTTACTGTTGCACTGCGACCTATGTTAACAGTTTCAAAATGGAGATCATTTCAAAAATTTAAAAATTCATAACGGTTTTTGCCTAAAATATTTTTGAAAATATAATTTTATAATTGCAATCAGCATTAAAACTGCAGAAATTAGCATTTTGGAAATTAAGAAATTTAAATCGACGGCGGTCAGGGTTGACTTTGTATTTTCGATGTAAGTAAAAGATTAAAAAAATTTAAAGGTCCAGATGAAAAAATTAC
>CM040184.1:82955453-82972953 GCA_022606455.1 Callitettix versicolor
GATCACTATAAAGTTTGGCAAAAATGGACCTTACAGTGGCTCGAAGCCGAGAAAGATATAAGATTGTCAAAAATTCACGCCTAGATTTTGACATTAAAACGAATCTAGGCGTAGTTAAAGGGAGAACATCATATGATATAAAATAGTTTTTAATTTTCGTTGAACGAAATTCCTAATTTCCTTGAAAATATTATTAATGACTATAAAATTTTCCCAGATAACAATGTATCGCTAACAATACAAAAATTCAAGTGTGGCATCTACTGGTAAAATAAACGGATCAGACACGTTACACTAACTTTCCCACATTTGATCTGTCCGTTAAACAAAAATTTTAGACCTATCTACGAAAACGTGAAAACGGCGTAAGTTTTTTATGCCGGCAAAAATCGGTTAGCCAGACTTATAACCGGGTAAAAAGAACCGTAAAAAACAAACCGGATGCTTGTTTTTGCGATTTATTATCGAAATACTAAAATTTATTTAAAATTCGGTTCTTTATCGATAAATTTTGAACGGAATTTCCATTGGACATTTTCTTTTTGATTTTGTTTTTGCATTTAAAGGAAATATAAAAAAAGTTGTTTTTTAGGTTAGGTTAGGATTTGCTATTAAATTAATTGATACCTAACCTAAACGATTGTTAGGTACATAAATTCAAAGGAAATATGTTAAAAATTGTTTGAGCAGATTATAATAAAATCAGACGCTTGTTAATTATTAAGGGTTTCTTGTCTGTAAAAGGGAAAAAATAAATCCTGGTTAAAGGACAGACTAAATTATTTTTATATTCTTCTTCGTTTCTGCTAGGATTATTGTCACTGTGTTGAGTATAATGAGATCATAGAATTGTCTAGCTTCGTCAATTCTACTTTAGTTGACGCGTATCGAAGAACTTCCATCTTCAAAAACTATATCTATACTCCTAGAGTAGGTTTTTTTGATAACCGGGTAAAAAGAACCGTAAATACCAAACCGGATGCTTGTTTTTTCGATTTATTATCGAAATACTAAAATTTATTTAAAATTCGGTCTTTTATCGATAAATTTTGACTAGAGTAGTAGTTTGAAGATGGAGGTTCTCCGAAACGCGTCAACTAAAGTAGAATTGGAGAGTATAGATATAGTTTTTGAAGATGAGGTTCTCCGAAACGCGTCAACTAAAGTAGAATTGGAAAGTATAGATATAGTTTTTGAAGATGGAGGTTCTCCGAAACGCGTCAACTAAAGTAGAATTGGAAAGTATAGATATAGTTTTTGAAGATGAGGTTCTCCGAAACGCGTCAACTAAAGTAGAATTGACGAAGCTAGGCAAGACAGATCATTATACTCAACACAGTGACAGACTAAATCTTCGTACAAGCTAAATTTCATAAAAATCGGCCTATTGGTTTAGTCTATACCTCCGTATAGACAGACAGACATCAAAGTAAAAACATATTTTTAACTAACAAGTTTAAATGAGTAACAAGAACTTATACAGCGTGTCTAACTTTCATTAGAGTTTCATTTGTACAAACAAACATTTGCGGTTTCTGAAAGCTTTGGTTGACAAACTGATCCGTAAATTTAATCATACAAAATTGCCTAACGTTACAGCAGTAAAGCGTTCCCAATGCAATACAAATTACTTCATCAGAAATGTGTTTAGGTTCGACTTTAAAATTTGAAAATAATATTGTGTTACTTTATAAAGTCTTAAAAAAATTTATATATTAATTACAACTGAGGCGTGCCCCATCTAGTAATTTTTCTTTAACATTGTGTTCACTGTGTGCTGGGGTGCAGTCCGACGGCTGGTCCCAATGTGTTTACACCCTGGAGAGGTCAATTGGCTTGGTCCTCTTCAGCCTTCTTGTGATGTCGTCACTGCGGCATAGTAGTTGGACAATCTCTGTATTATTATGCTGTTCTAACCTGCAATAATGCTTAACCGAGAGCTTTTTAATGACTTCCTGAACAGATTCAACACCTAGGTCCTTATGTATGTTTTCATTTCTCACATACCAAGGGGCGTTGACAGTCGTTCTCAATACTTTATTTTGAAAAACTTGAATAATTTTACTATTGCTTTTTCTTGTACATCCCCAGAGTGGTGCACCATAGGTCCATATTGGTCTTAGAACTTGCTTGTATAGCAGTATCTTGTTGTCTATCGAAAGTTCTGAATTTCTTCCAATAAGCCAAAACATTTTATTGAATTTGAGCTGTAGCTCCTCTTTTTTCTTTTTTACATGCACCTTCCATCGGAGCTTTGCATCGAGTGTCATTCCTAGATATTTAGCACTGTTTGCATATGTTATACTCCTTTCGTTTAATATTATTGGTAATGGTTCATATTTTCTATTCGTAAAATTAATGTGTACAGTTTTTGCTTCATTAAGCTTTACTCTCCATTTTTTTGTCCATTGACTTACTGCGTTGGTGGCATTCTGTAATTTCTCTGTGACTTCTAAAATATTGTCCCCAACTGTTAAAATTGCTGTGTCATCTGCAAACGTTGCTAAGTCTTTAAATGTCTACAAAATTCAGTTTTACAATTAGCTAAATCAATATTTACATCGCGTTACCGAGACAGACATACGGACGATGGAAAACTGATTCTGGTTTAAAAAAATAAATATATATATATAGCAGCAAGTAACTTATGTGCTTGAAGTGAATTTCTAACATTTTGTTCTTAAATCTTAAGATCGTCTCATCTGATGTCTTCCCATTTGATCATCATAATCACTATTAAAATCACCGGTTAGCGTTTTAATAATTAAAATGCCAAAACAAACCCTGTCCGCCGGCAAATACATATAGATTCCAATGGACTTTGTACATTTTGTATTCTATGTAGCTTTTAACGCTCGTTACAGCGGTCACATGTGATTTGCGGAATTGAGTGATATAAAACGCAATGACTTTGTTTAATTTTCGAAAAGGCTAAACGGGTGTTTGCCCGACATATAGTTAAATCAATTTTCGTAAAAGTGGTGAAATAAATAGGCACATTAAATGTTTAGGTTACATTGAAATTCGAAACTAACAATAACGCCTTTTTTATTTTCAGTCGATTTTTAAAATTTGAAGTGGAAATTTTTGCGAACTGATTACGATTGGAAAATAATATTTTCAAAGATGTGTATTATTAAAAAACTTTTTTTTTAAGATTTGAAACGTCACGCTGGTTTTGCTGGGTAAGCTATTACGAAGACCGAGTTCCTTAACTATGTTAAATATAATATACTGTGTGTGTGTGTGTGTGCGCGCTCACGCGCGCGTGAGTGTGTGTTATGCGTGCGTGTGTGTGAGTGCGCGCGCGCGCGTGTGTTTGTGGGTGTGTGCGTGCGCGCGTGTGTGTATGTGTGTGCGCGTGCTTGTGTGTGTATGTGTGTGTGTGTGCGCGCGCGAGCGCGTCTGTGTATGTGCGTGCGTGTGTGAGAGAGTGCGCGCGCGTGTGTTTTAGTGTGTGTGTGTGTGTGTGTGCGCGCGCCCGTGCGTCTGTATGTGTGCGTGTGTGCACGTGTGTGTATGTGCTTGAGTGTGTGTTTATGCGCGCGTGTGTGTTTGTGGGTGTGTGCGTGCGCGCGTGTATATGTGTGTGTGTGTGTGTGTGTGTGTGCGCGCGCGTGTGTATGTGTGTGTGTGTGCGCGTGTGTGTGTGTGTGTTTGTGTGTGTGTGTGTGTGTGTGTATGTGTGTGTGTGTGTGTGTGTGTAGTGTATGTGTGAGTGTGTGTGTGTGTGTGCACGCGCGTGTGTGTGTGTGTGTGTGTGTGTGTGTGTGTGTGTGTGTGAGTGCGTGTATGTATGTGTGTGTGTGTGTATGTTGCGTGCGTGCGTGTGTGTGCGTGTGTGTGTGTGTGTGTATATATGTATGCGTATATGCGTGTATGTATATATGTATGTATGTATGTGTATGTATGCGTGCGTGCGTGTGTGTGTGTGTGTGTGTGTGTGTGTGTGTGTGTGTGTGTGTGTGTGTGTGTGTGTGTGTGCGTGTGTGTGTGTGATGTGTGTGTGTGTGTGTGTGTGTGTGTGTGTGTGTGTGTGTGTGTGTGTGTGTGTGTGCGGCAGGAGAAGCAGTAATGAATAAAAGCGCGCTTTGTCCGATTCCACCCCAACACGGTTTATTCTGGAACACTCCCGGTGTGATATATTGTTGTCCATTCACAGCGCAACACCTCCAGAATACAACAGCCATTAGAGTACCGATACCTTTGTGACACACATTGTGAACGGGTCTTGTTAAACTAGAACATTTCCATTTCAATATAAGCTACTGGAGCGGCCATTATGGTAAAGCCCAGACTTTAGACCTTGATATAAGCCCAATTTCGCCCTCTAGATTATTTTTTGAATAATAGTTAAAAATGTATGTAGGCGCGCGCGCGCGCGTGCGTGTACTTTTAGTACTCTTACATTCTCAATTTTGATTATTTTCGTTTAGAAACTTGGAACAAAAATACATTTTGGTTATATCTATGTCAAACGTCTTACTCATAAAAATCAAATCAACAGTTTCAAATATTTTTAAAAATCATATTTCTTTATATTACAGTTCATAAAGTTGAATTCTTCATCGTAACCGATATTTAAGTAAGCATAATTTGACACTTTAAATATTAAATCTATTGAAAAATGTATTTCTGAACATTCAAAATGCCAATATATTCATGTTTTATACTGATTCTCTTTATTTGTTTCACCCAACTTTGGAGTACACTAAATCAACCACTTTTTAAAGTTCTGTGCCTTCCTCGTAGCCCAGTATTGCTTCATTCGTTGTGATCTTGCTTTTCTTTCTTCGTCAGAGATTTGGATCGTTCGCTTGGATTTGACTTTGCCTTGGAACCGTTTCTTCTTGTCCTTGGTTATTGTTTTGGCTGTTCTGTCCATGAGCATAGTGATCTGCAGTTCTGTTATATCTTTCTCCGTTTCTCTAAACCAAAGTGGTTTGGCTCTTCTACTGCGAAAGTAGTCAAATATTTTTTTGGTTAATCTATTTTTGTCCATTTATACTGATTATTACGCTGAAAAAATATTTTAAACAAATTGGCTTCCATCACGCAATCTAGACAGTTGCGTGCCACGATTCTGACGATCGAGGCAGCTGCGTACTCGTTACACATTCACCATAAAGTAAATACTATACTCAATAAAACTTTAACAAGATTTTTGTGTTTACTACAAATAATAATGTTAATGATTTTCTTTTATTAACCAATACTACGTGACGCAGGGGCGAGAAGGTTCCTCACAAAATCTGATCATACCTGAACACAATTACTTTTGTAACGTAAACTAATATAGGTAATACAAAACCGTGCCCGACGTTGGGCAAATTAACGGGATTTTTTTTTAGCTTATAAACCACAAATTTCTATTAGCATTCCGAACCCAAGCGAATAAATCAAAATTTAATTTCGAATATTCCGAGAAATATTAAAATAAATTCCTTTCACTGCTCTTTGGCTCAAAGGGGATTTGAATGTCTATATTTTAATAAAACCACCACTCGTTCGCTAGGCTCTTCTTCTCTTTATGCGACCTAATATATTAAAATTTGAATTTCTTTCTCTAACTGATCCGATGATAATGTTTTACCACTGTTACAAGCTACTAAGTCATCGAAAAGTATTTCATTCCGAAACAATAGATTGAATAATTTATTTTCCTGTAAATCGCGTTCGGTTTTCGATATTATATATTTGTACAAGTAAATTTTAAAAAATCGTTAGACATATTTTTCTTTTTAACAATTAAAATATTTTGTCTTCAAATTTATCTGGCAGCTTAAATTCGAAAATTTGGCTCCAAACAAATTCAGAAACATTGTACAATTTTATTAGAAATGTTTGATAATGGGCACAGTGTATTAAAATATTAAACTATGAATAATTGCTTGTTTAAATTGTTTTTTCCGAAACAACGATACGGATTTTCTTGAAACTGTTGCATTGTAGTTTTCCGATAACAAAAATTTATTTCTATTTATTGCAGTTTTCCGAAAAAATATCCTATTCGTTGTGTTACCCACAACGATTAGAGGTATTTGTTTTAGAGATTTTATTATATATATTTTTTAAGGCGAAAAGCACATTGAGGCTATTATCGCCTCCCTAAATGTAAGTGTGAGAGTAAAGTGTTAAAGTCGTAAGTGTAGTGTTGTAAGTGTAAGTGTTAGACTCGGGTACGGCGAGGCACGTCTAAATCCTCTCAATAGGTGCAGCTAGTCTGCACCCCCTGCGGGTTTAGAGATTTTAAAATACGAGGTAAAGGTCTTATTTATTAGAATTAAAAAAAAATACTATTTTTTTGAGCCGCCTCGGTGGCCTAGTTGATAGCGTACTGGGCTTTCACCCCTAGGACCCAGGTTCGATTCGCGGCCAGGGCTTGGCATTTTCATACGTTGTAAATCAGCCCATCGTCTGCATTAGCCCAAGTGTGCACAATAGTCGGACGTTAAAAAAAAAAAAAAAAAAAAAAACTAGAAATTTTATTAATCGCTTTTCCGAGAGAAAAAGTTTATAAAGTTTGCGTGAAGTTTAACATTAAAAGTTCAAAATGCAATTTTGAATATTTTAATAGTTAAGCAATACTTCTTTTTGAAAAAAAATAAAATATCGACAAACATATACCGAATCGTTTCCAGACGTATTTTTATAGGGCCGTTTTGTGTTACCGAAAATCATTTTATAAAGTTAGGGCATTTATTTTCGATTCAATCTGTATATGTTTATACGTTTGTCGAGCCAGATATGCACGGTGTAAGATGTTGACTAATGTAAGTGCACTTTTCATAACCCTAGGTGCATTTAATGACACGATACAGTTTTTATATAGTTCCGTTAAACATAAAAAACTCATCTTACACTTTACACTTTTCAAAATATCATCTGTTTTACTTTAAAATATTTAATGAAAGCAAATGCATTAGTGCAGTAGGTTAAGTATACAGTTTACTTTATGTAGACTAAAGCAGCAGCCGAGCCTATTTCTATAACAAAAGGCCTGACATTTTGTATGCAGATTTTATTCATTAATAAACTGTAAGAAAGTAAATTACTTTTAAATTTGTATACAAGAGAAACGAATAACAAGCGTAAAATTGTAGCTTCACAAGTTTAATTAATTACTTTCCAAGATAAAAATCGTTGCTGATAATATAACGTTTTAATAGAATATTCTGTAAACATTCCCACATTCTGGTTCAAAAGCTCTGGACAAAAAATCCGAATATTAAGTGTAATTTGTCGAAATCGGCTTATCGGATTTTATTAAATCATGGCCCATAGTGACCGGGTTTATTTTGGTTTTCTTATTTACTTAAAAACAGTAAAATGTTTTACATTTTTTTTTTAAGTCCGACTATTGTGCACATTTGGGCTAATGCAGACGATGAGATGATTTATAGCGTATGAAAATGGCAAGCCCTGGCCGGGAATCGAACCCGGGTCCTCGAATCTTATAACTAGGCCACCGAGGCGGATCAAAAAAAAATTTGTTTACACTGATTCTTGAAGTATGTCTTCACAATTGAAAAAAAATTGTGAAAAATTTTACAGACCGATTATGAAAAACAATACTTATTTTATAGTCCTCCCCCAAGTTACTGTACCTCTGTACCGATATAGCGGCCAATAAGTTATATTTGGATAGTTATGGGTTGTATTTCAGCTAAATTTGACCAAATTCGTTGAAGCTGATTTTAAGAAATTTTATTTGTTCCTTGCCCGAAAAAAACATTGAAATGGAAAATGTTTGAAAAATTTAAAATTTTTCCATAATACGAGCATGTAACAGTGTCTAAACGTTAGGAGTAATAACAGAATCAAAACCATTTTTTTGACTCAATGGTTTTGGAAACAGGCCCATTGAAACGTCAAAAACTATTTTTACGTCAAAACATTACAGTTTATTTTTACGGACATTTTGAAATATTGTTTTTTCGTATTGATCTTCAGATTTTTATGGATTTTTTTCAGATTTTATGAGTTAAAATAATTGGTTTTTACTTGGATATCTGTCTGTCTGCTTGTGTGTGTGTATGCACGCGCGCGCTCCCTCGAACTTGCGCATTCGCACACATATCTGAAGACTAAATTAATTAAGTGATTTGACCAAAATCTGCCTTGTAAGTTTAGTTGTGAATATCTCGGGACAGTTTTTAAATTAAATAAAGAAGTTTTGTTCTTTGCGTAGTGTAAAATAAATAAACAATGTGTTTTCTCAAAATAAATTAAAACGATTCTTATCAAATCGCTCGAATGCATTATTAATGCATCCATTAGTATCTGAACAAAAACCGACAAAGTCCAGTAATACGGTTAGAAAACGTTTTAAAAAATTGAAAAAGTTATTCTGATACCTTCAATTTATGTCGTATTTAGCACGCTGATTTGAGTGGGGGTTATGTTAGGTTAGGTTATGGTATTCATATAACTTTTAAAAACAATTTTTATATGATAAACTGATTTTTAGATGTTATAAATTTTTTCTGATTATCTTTCCTGATAATTTGAGTAAATTATTGAATATCAGGAAGTATGCGTAATGATTTTGCAGAACTAAAGACCACGAGAAAGACGTTGTAAGTTTTCAGCTGTCCGTGTCGAAGTAGAGCACTGTCAGTATCAGCATATATTATAAAGTGGCAGAAAGGTTCAGGTGATACATATTTCATTCTCCTGTCTGGCGTGTCACGTCAATCAGTACCCAGACATTACTCGTGAATTGTCACTTAGGTTCCACAACCACTTCAACTGGCGAAAGAGGAAAGCGGCTGCCTCGCTGAGCTGATACAAGCGAGATTCCAACAATAATATTTTTAAGCGAAAATATCTTAGTTTATTACATTTTTTTAGTACTATATTATAATATAATACTATAACAATACTAGTAATAGTATTATATTATTTATTTTAGTATAATATTATATTAGTAATATATTTTGAAGCGAATATATTTTGAATTCAATGTTAGTTTTGGCGAGAGGAGTGAGAAGAAAAAAGTCTGTCGAACGGAATAATGTAACGGAAATATGTAACGAACGAACAAAAGGATTTCGTCTCACTGTTTCTGCCTCTTTCTTTTTCTTCCTCCTTTTTATATGAAAACGTTTTGTTGCTTTGGTTGCTATTTTTCTTTAGTTGAAGAACACGTGCATGTAATCGTTTCTTCTTTTCGTTTCACCCTCTTTGGGGTACGCTGAATTAATCATTTCTTGCGCGCTGTACTTTTCTTTGTTCCCAGTAGCTCTTCATTTTTTCTGATCTTCTTTTCCTCTCCTCTTCTGAAATGATAGGTTTAGGTTCTATTTTGGTTTTATCTTGGAATCTTATTCTTTCGTCTTTGGTAACCATCTTAGCAGTTTGGTCAAACAGTGAATTTTCTGTAATTTTTAATTCTGTTAGGTCTTTTTCAATTTCTTTAAACCAGTTCGGTTTTGTTTTACGATTATGGAAAAAATCAAACACTTGTTTCGTTAATCTATTAGAATTCATTCTAAGAAGATGGCCGTAAAAATTTATTCTCCTTTTTCTCATAGTATCTGATAGTTTTTCAATTTTCTTGTAGAGAGCTTCATTTCTTATATATACTACCTTATTATCCTGAAATTTTGTTCCTATAATTTTTCTTAAGATTTTCCTTTCCGTTATTTCAAGCTTTTCTATCTGGCCTATGCGATTCATGGTTAATGTTTCTACTGCGTACAGTACTTCCGGCTTGATCACTGTTTTATAATGTTTAATTTTGGACCCCCATGAAAGGGATTTCTTATTGTATGTTTCTTTCGTCAATTGGAAGGCCAATTCAAGTTTGTTTTTCCTGGATTCCATTGCCTTGCCTTCGTCTGCATTCCAACTAATCCATTCACCAAGATGTAATATTTTATAATACATTCGAAATTAATATAAACGTTTATAATACTTGTCAATATTGCTTTTTTTAACAACATAACCTGAAACTTATTATAGGCTATCAGCTGTTCAACGAAATCAGCTGATCGTTACGAATTAATATAAAACAAATGACCCTTTACTACAACTGCAGTAAATAATATGTAAGCTGGGTTCACGTATTTATTTAAACAAAACAAGATATTTATAAACATATCTTCAAACTAATTATATATTTAGCAAAGATATCATTAACAAAACCTTTACTTCTATCGGTAACTCCCCGAGTTCCACACGTATACTTTTTACTATTTTTCGAAAATTTCATCTCAACATTATAATATGTTATCATGTTAAAATTTTAAATTGCATTGAATATTTGGAATAAGAAACCGTATAGTATGTGTAAAGTAGAATGTGAAAATAAGAAATAAAAAGCTCTCAAGGATGGTGGCTATAAAGAACTTGACTGCAGAAGCGAGCATTTTAAATGGGTTGGACAAGTATCACAAATTAGAGGGTTGATCAAATATAAACGAGACTGACTTTCTAAAAACTTTTTCGTTGGACATTGAACTTTAAAGGGTGGGGTTTCAGGTAGCCTGGGAGGTTTGGGACGGGCGTAGACGGGCAACATTTCCGTTCGGACCCTTCAGTATAAAACTATACAATGAGTGAGAGTGAAGTGCACGTTTCCGTGGAGCAGAGAATTATTATTAAGTTTTTGGCCAAGGAGTCAATCCAACTGAAATCTTTCGTAGATTGACGGCTCAATACGAGGACAGGACCCTGTCAAGAGCTCGCGTTTTTGCTTGGCACAAGGAATTCGCCGAAAGACGGGAAGCAGTAGAAAACCTGAAGGCCAAATCACGATCGTCGGCCGGGAAGGTAATGGCCACTGTATTTTTCGACAATCAAGGCGCCTTTCACGTCGATTTTCTCCATCAACGACGCACAATAAATGCACAATATTATTGCGATGTTTTAGAGGCCGCAAAACAGTCTTTTCGTAGGAAAAGGAAATCTAAACCGGCGAGAAACGTCATTCTTCTTCACGATAATGCCCGACCACATTTGGCGAACGCTACGAGGCTTAAACTCGATCAAATTGGCTGGGAACCAATGGAACATCCCCCATACAGTCCAGACTTATCACCCTGCGACTATCACCTGTTTGGGCCACTCAAAGAGGCGCTTGGAGGCCAGCGTTTCGAAGACGATTCTGCGGTGGAGACCTTCGTGCTCCAATGGCTCAATGAACGCCCGAGAACTTTTTACGAAGATGGAATTAAAAAACTTCCAATCCGGTGGGAAAAATGTGTTACTCGTGCGGGAGACTATGTAGAAAAATAAGTTGTATCAAGAATAATTTGTAAGTAAGCAATAAATTTTTTAAAAAATTAGTCTCGTTTATATTTGATCAACCCTCGTAGATCAACATTGGACTAAATTAACTGCAAATGATTCCCATTGACAAGCAGAGATACGAAGGAAAACCAACGCTACAATGGAGGGATAAACTGGTGGAGAAAGTAGGTTATTGGAGCGTGCAAAGAGCAAGTAAAAGAGCGATGTGGGCAGAGGTTATGAAAAGACTATGCAGACTTTAAATGTTAGAAAAAATAAAATTGAATTTATATTGAATATCTTGTTTCTTTTTGTTCTTGTATTTCTACTTCGTAGTACGTGAATAGGTTTTGTAATTTAGAAGGCATTGTTTTATAACCTCATAACTATTGACTTATGTCTTGAACATTTTGGACTTCGCAACGGCGGTTAGAGTAACATCAGCAACGGCGGTTAGAGTAACATCAGCAACGGCGGTTAGAGTAACATCAGCAACGGCGGTTAGAGTAACATCAGCAACGGCGGTTAGAGTAACATCAGCAACGGCGGTTAGAGTAACATCAGCAACGGCGGTTAGAGTAACATCAGCAACGGCGGTTAGAGTAACATCAGCAACGGCGGTTAGAGTAACATCAGCAACGGTGGTTAGAGTAACAACAGCAATCGGCGGTTAGAGTAACATCAGCAACGGCGGTTAGAGTTACATCAGCAACGGCGGTTAGAGTAACATCAGCAACGGCGGTTAGAGTTACATCAGCAACGGCGGTTAGAGTAACATCAGCAACGGCGGTTAGAGTAACATCAGCAACGGCGGTTAGAGTAACATCAGCAACGGCGGTTAGAGTAACATCAGCAACGGCGGTTAGAGTAACATCAGCAACGGCGGTTAGAGTAACATCAGCAACGGCGGTTAGAGTAACATCAGCAACGGCGGTTAGAGTAACATCAGCAACGGTGGTTAGAGTAACAACAGCAATCGGCGGTTAGAGTAACATCAGCAACGGCGGTTAGAGTAACATCAGCAACGGTGGTTAGAGTAACAACAGCAATCGGCGGTTAGAGTAACATCAGCAACGGCGGTTAGAGTTACATCAGCAACGGCGGTTAGAGTAACATCAGCAACGGTGGTTAGAGTTACATCAGCAACGGCGGTTAGAGTAACATCAGCAACGGCGGTTAGAGTAACATCAGCAACGGCGGTTAGAGTAACATCAGCAACGGCGGTTAGAGTAACATCAGCAACGGCGGTTAGAGTAACATCAGCAACGGCGGTTAGAGTAACATCAGCAACGGCGGTTAGAGTAACATCAGCAACGGCGGTTAGAGTAACATCAGCAACGGTGGTTAGAGTAACAACAGCAATCGTCGGTTAGAGTAACATCAGCAACGGCGGTTAGAGTAACATCAGCAACGGCGGTTAGAGTAACATCAGCAACGGCGGTTAGAGTAACATCAGCAACGGCGGTTAGAGTTACATCAGCAACGGCGGTTAGAGTAACATCAGCAACGGTGTTTAGAGTAACAACAGCAATCGGCGGTTAGAGTAACATCAGCAACGGTGGTTAGAGTAACATCAGCAACGGCGGTTAGAGTAACATCAGCAACGGCGGTTAGAATTACATCAGCAACGGTGGTTAGAGTAACATCAGCAACGGCGGTTAGAGTAACATCAGCAACGGTGGTTAGAGTAACATCAGCAACGGCGGTTAGAGTAACATCAGCAACGGCGGTTAGAGTTACATCAGCAACGGCGGTTAGAGTAACATCAGCAACGGTGTTTAGAGTAACAACAGCAATCGGCGGTTAGAGTAACATCAGCAACGGTGGTTAGAGTAACATCAGCAACGGCGGTTAGAGTAACATCAGCAACGGCGGTTAGAATTACATCAGCAACGGTGGTTAGAGTAACATCAGCAACGGCGGTTAGAGTAACATCAGCAACGGTGGTTAGAGTAACATCAGCAACGGTGGTTAGAGTAACATCAGCAACGGCGGTTAGAGTAACATCAGCAACGGCGGTTAGAATTACATCAGCAACGGTGGTTAGAGTAACATCAGCAACGGCGGTTAGAGTAACATCAGCAACGGCGGTTAGAGTAACATCAGCAACGGTGTTTAGAGTAACAACAGCAATCGGCGGTTAGAGTAACATCAGCAACGGTGGTTAGAGTAACATCAGCAACGGCGGTTAGAGTAACATCAGCAACGGTGGTTAGAGTAACATCAGCAACGGCGGTTAGAGTAACATCAGCAACGGTGGTTAGAGTAACATCAGCAACGGCGGTTAGAGTAACATCAGCAACGGCGGTTAGAATTACATCAGCAACGGTGGTTAGAGTAACATCAGCAACGGCGGTTAGAGTAACATCAGCAACGGTGGTTAGAGTAACATCAGCAACGGTGGTTAGAGTAACATCAGCAACGGCGGTTAGAGTAACATCAGCAACGGTGGTTAGAGTAACATCAGCAACGGTGGTTAGAGTAACATCAGCAACGGCGGTTAGAGTAACATCAGCAACGGCGGTTAGAATTACATCAGCAACGGTGGTTAGAGTAACATCAGCAACGGCGGTTAGAGTAACATCAGCAACGGCGGTTAGAGTTACATCAGCAACGGTGGTTAGAGTAACATCAGCAACGGTGGTTAGAGTAACATCAGCAACGGCGGTTAGAGTAACATCAGCAACGGCGGTTAGAGTAACATCAGCAACGGTGGTTAGAGTAACATCAGCAACGGCGGTTAGAGTAACATCAGCAACGGCGGTTAGAGTTACATCAGCAACGGTGGTTAGAGTTACATCAGCAACGGTGGTTAGAGTAACATCAGCAACGGCGGTTAGAGTAACATCAGCAACGGCGGTTAGAGTTACATCAGCAACGGCGGTTAGAGTAACATCAGCAACGGTGGTTAGAGTATTAACATCAGTGAAACAACGTAGCCTATATGGTGACTGGTAGCAAGTGTAAGGACTAATTTATCAAGACTGGGTAATACAATATAGAAGCAGTTCTGCTATTTAAATATCTGGGATCAATGTAACTCAAGACAATGATTTAAGCCATGAAGTGAGACACATGATTAATTATAAATGCAAATAGGTGCTATTATGGCTGCAGAGGCACATCAGAAGTCGTTTATTAACAAAAGTCATTAAGTTAATATTGTACAAAACACTAATACGCCCAGTGCTTGTTTGTGGCGAGAAAACTTGGACCATGACACAAAAACAACTGAAACACAACTGCTGTTGTTAGAAAGGAAAATACTGAAAAAAATGTACGGTTCAGTGAAGGTTGGAGAATCAGATACAATTCAGTGCTGGATACACTATAAGAAGAGCCTGGATACAATTTCTCCGAGCAGGCTACGTTGTCAGAACTGCATCATTAAGAAAATACGTTCTCTGATGCCGAAGGGGGAAAACCAAGTGGACGAAACAGACTAACATGAGCTGATTGAGTGAATCGAGATGCCACAGTATTTAATACCAGAGGATAGTGGATTGCTTCAAGAGATCCAGACAGATGGCGACGACGTCTGAGGTAGGCCAGGATACAGGAATCAGTTGTAGCGCCATAGATGACTGTTATATAACTTTGTAACAATTGGGTTTACCTCTAAAAAGTAAATTCTGAAAAATATAATGACAATAACATTATATTCTTATTCTTATAAATATTACTTTGAATACGGATTATAGACTAGGTTCATTTTACTATTACAATTAAAACTCAAGCGCGTACGCAGTTTAGTGACATTTTTACGGTTTAGACATACTATTTTAGAGATACTTTTCAACTCGTAATATCAACATTTTTTATGAATTTGATAATCTCATTTCCTATAGAGCCTATTCAAGTGTTTATGTGTAAGCGTTTTGTTACATGGCATTACACTGTACACATTCAAATATCTCTTTACAACAGATCTGCCGCTGACAGCTGTTACATTGTGTAAAACGTAGTCTGGCAACAAGCCAAATCCATATGTTTTCGTGGCCGCAAAACTGAATTCCACAATTCATTATTGTATCTATAAAACAATAATTGCAATACAATAAAAATATCAATTTTATTTCCTTTTGTTCTTTTTAATTGTTTTTTTTGTTCATAATTTATTATAATTTTTAATTAGTAGCTATATAGAGACGGTGTTTTTTTTTATTTTGCATTGTCATTATGCAAAAAAAAGATGTAAAAGTACAAATTTGTTCGAAAACACGACATAACCTAAAACTTATTATAGCCTATCAGCTGTTCAGTGAAATCAGCTGATCGTTACGAATTCATAAAAAAACAAGTGCTCTATTATCAAAATTAAATTAACGATTCATTTCATATTTACATCATCCTTCGTAGTTTTCGTAGTGTAGTGGTTATCACGTGCGCCTCGCACGCGCAAGGTCCCCGGTTCTATTTCGGGCGGAAACAAAGGAAATTTTCATGATAATTAATTTAATATATGACTTTGCGACGCGCAAAATGTACTCAGTATAAATTTGTGCACTCCCATAACGCAAAATCGACATCACAGCCACCCTAAAACATTGCACAAACTTTCAAACATTCAGTTCTTTTTCCACAATATCTTACTGTGAATTAAAGAAAGGAAAATCGACTAATTTATCAAAATTGTTTCAGCAGATTTTCTCGACTCGGTAAAAAAGAAATCGGGTAACAAAATTAACCAGGCTTCGTTAAGAACTTTATGTTTGAAGCAAACCGACATTTTCTGGTATATTGTAATAAATGAATTTTATTTACGCACTCGAAGGCCACGTATAAACCGAACGTTTGAAATTTTTTTGAACCAATGTTGATCAAATTAAATCGTATACAAAAAGTATTAGACTTTGAAGTGTATTAGACTTTAGTTTAGTTACGTCTGGCATAAATATTTGTTCAAAGTTTATTTTTTGCGTATTGAAATTTGTTTTCATTTTTAATTACTTTTTTTGGAAAACCGCTCTTATAACTTTTAAAGAAATAACTGCATACCGCGACTGTTTTTGCCGAAAAGCTCTGGGAAAGCTTTATTGTTTTTTCCGTCTGTTAATATTTCAGTTCGCAGTGATGCCAACCTAAACTTACGGGCACAGTGTTTACTATAGCTTTAGTTTCTGCAACCTTTCAACTTAAAATATGTGTTTGTTGTTTACGTTTACCAATCCATTTCCCTAACGCTCTGTAACCTTTCCTGCCGCAAACTCCATAAAATCGAAAACAACTTGACAATATTCTGTTAATTTTGATTTTACACATTCAGCAGTATTTTGAGTTACTCATTATCATTACTTATTGTAAAAAACGTTTAAAATAATCAAGATTAATAGTGAATTAAGAAACAAATGATTTTGAGGTATATAGACATGATTTTCTTATTACTTTATAAATGTATGACGTGAGATAAAAGGTTTATTTCGATATATATATATATATATGTGTGTGTGTGTGTGTGTGTGTTTTGTGTGGTGTTATTTTTCGATGCCAAAAAAGGTGGAAAATATCTTTTTTAAAGACTATCTGGGGTAGGGTATGCACTATCCCAGCGTGTGGGACTCAAATTAAGTTCAAATTCAAGCTCAAACTCAAGTGAAGATATATTGTTACCTACTAAAAAAACCACCAAAAGCATTCCTCTTCTGTAAACCCCCCCCCACGGAACCGCCGCCAGGCATTACTTCGTGGGAAGGTGCACTGGCTGAACGCCTACTCTTCTACAGCGTTGGCTCTCCTTTCTCGATCCTCAGCCCTCAACCTTTTCATGACCACTGCAGCGAATCCCGCAATGGCCCTCCAGTTGGCCTCTGAAGCCATCACTGTCGCAACCAGACTTTCCGGTGCAATGCTACCTCGCAGATATCTTTGCAGCCTCATCCTTTCCTCGTTGAATCTCAGACACCGGAAAAACACATGCTCCGCATCTTCCTCCACTGCTGGAAAACAGAGGGGACAAGCCGAGTCTGTTTCCAGTCTGAAACAGAACAAGTAAGCTCTGAAGCAATCTTAAGTAAGCCCAGTAACAAGTACTTAAGTAACAAGTAAGCCCAGTGAGAATCTGTGTGAGATTGAAATCCACCTCCACATGGTCCCTGTTGCACCAATCCTGGATGTTACCTATGAGTTAGTATGTCCATCGTCCATTTGTTGATTCGTCCCACTGTCGCACTAACAGCAGGTGTGTGTGTGTGTGTGTGTGTGTGTGTGTGTGTGTGTGTGTGTGTGTGTGTGTGTGTGTGTGTGTGTGTGTGTGTGTGTGTGTGTG
>CM040184.1:82977953-83012953 GCA_022606455.1 Callitettix versicolor
TCGGTCAAATAAGTCAAGTCTTTGCAAAAAATTTGGAAAAAACGCGATTCCATAATAAATCGAAAACAGAAAACCTGACTCGTTTCATTTTCAATTTACTCTCGAACCGTGAATGTTTTTACTTCAAACGCGGGAAACTTATTCGGGTTTTAAATCATCATAAATGATCGATTCTTCGTAAAATTATGATTCTGGGAGGTTAAGACTTTTGTTTTTTTCTGTGGGTCGTTCTTGAAGAAATAATTGATAGAAAGTTTGCACCATTTATTGTTATTAACAAACTATGCAATGTAGCTTCTAAAAACAAATTTACAAGTTTAAAAACAACCGGATGAAAATTGCAGCTGTGTATAAAGTTTTGATTGTGTTTTTCCCGTTCCCTGCTTTCGTTCTTACCGTATTCACTGCTCGGAATTCTAATATAATATAAACTCCAATAAGACCTTGAGCACGAAGGTCGTAAACATAACGGGATTCTGATTCCGGAATCATGATTGTTTTTTATTTTTAAAAAAACCGTCACAGAACGAAAACAACTTTGGCGGAAAAAACGTACTTCTATTTTAAAATGATTACAGAAACCAGCCGCATTGGGGTTAAGAGAGAGAAACCTTTTAGTGGGGGAGCCGTCAAAAAGCAATTAAAACAGCAATGTCGGCCTAGGCAATTAGCAAGTTCTGCCTTGACGTTGAAGCGATGCAACCATGATTTAATGACTGTGAGTGATAAGGTTGGCAACATTGTATTACACGTGTATTATGTGTTAAAATACTTTCATCCACATAATTTGTATTACATTTTTGGCAAGAATATATGACTTAAGTGTTAAAAAACTATATAGTAGCTAGTTTTCTTGTGCATTAAGATGAGTGAAATCTGTGCTGTAGGAATTAAAGAATGTTTCACTAAACATATTTTTGTTCGTTGAAAAAAGTATTATTTCCATTGTTGGTAATTAATTTTTTATTTTTTTAAAGTGACTCGGACTCTAACTTAGCATATATAGAAAGTTTCACAATAAATATACAATATAAAAATACAAAAATATATTGTATAAATATACAATATAAAAATAGTCGCAGTGCGGTAGTAACTATAAATATTTATTCATTTATTCAGTTTTAAAAGAAACAAAATATATCTAGTTTACATTTTAACCTCTGTGGGTTGGTAAAGGAAGATGGGAGAAAGGTAAAACAGGATAATGATCTTAAAGAATCCATATTCTTTAAGATAACTTGCTAAAATTTAAACCCTTATTTAAGTTCAATACTTTCTCCTTTATAATCGACAATTGATTTTCAAATTTTGTAAATAGTTATTTATGTTTGTTACTCTCTCACGTTAAGTTATAATGAAAGCTTATAAGACAGCGTCCATTACTGTACATTCTATATCAATGGTCATATAGCCTATCACTCTCATTAATGCACATTAATGGACATTTCGATCTATCGTTTTGATAGTTACACAATTCGATAGGGAATTGACTGTGATAGGACTTAATGTTTTCTATAAAATTCACGGTTTTAAAATTTTTAAACGTATTTTCGGAAAAAAATTGTTTTTACTGTTGCATTACTGAACAAAATTTCATCTTAATCTGTCAGGCTGTTTAGAAACATAAACTATAGTAAAAAACTCTGTTATTGGAACAATAAAAATCATGTATCATGTTTTTTCTTCCTTTTTTATTTTAATTACGATAATTTGTTCGAAAACACGACAAACAAAAACTTACTATAGCCTAACAGCTGTTCAATGAAATCAGCTGATCGTTATTAATTAACGTGAAACAACTGATCTTTTAATATAACTACCGAAATTAAATTAACGATTCATTTCATATACTTAAATCGGTGAAACTTCTTCGAAGTTTCCGTAATGTAGTGGTTATCACGCGCGCCTCACACGCTTAAGGTTCTCGGTTCAATCTCGAGCGGAAACAGTAATTTTTAACTATAATTAATGTAATATGAATCTTGCGACGCGCAAGATATATATATATATATATATATATATATATATATATATATATATATATGAACATGTTCCTCGCAGCACGCGTCCGCAAAATCCAACATCAAAATCAGCCCTGAAACATAACTCATGTTAAAAAAACTAATGACTGATAGTAAAAAAAGATTTTTTTTTCTTTATTTGGTCCAAATAAGCACTTTCCGAATTATGCCCGCACAGCCCACACTGTGTTTCAGTAATTTCCAGATATTGGCATCGCATGACGTCACTTGTATTCACTTGTAAATAACTAACTTCCTTCAATTCGGACTTGCGGTGCTTCGGGGAGCCTTATTTCCTCCAGTAACTGCGTTGACAGAGTTACTCCAGTCTATTTCTGTCTAGCGACTGTTTAATATTCCCCAGGTTCGTTATGTTTTCGTCTAAATGCAAAGCCAGGAAACTACAGAAGTCTGCGGTTGTGTTTTTCTATCCTGTTTGTTCTTGGAGGTGCATAAATTTTCACTCTACACGCTTGATGTAGCAGCATTTTAATAATTAAGTAAATATTTATCAAGTTTCAAAATGTTTTAACGTATTTTTTTTGTTTCTGGTAATACAGATGTACGAGGTGTGTTCAGAAAGTAACGGGAATTTTAAAATTTCGCGGGCTTTGAGAGTCCGATTGTCAAACATTTTTTATTATGTTGGTATACAAGCCCTTGAAGTATGATAAAACTTTCAGCTGTTTTCATTGTTGACTTTGTCTATGACAGCCACTAAGGTTAGACGTGTTTTTATGAGCTCGGCGATTTTCGTTTGTTAAAAGAAATGGATCAAAGAATTTGTATCAAATTTTGCGTAAAAAATGGAATAAAGTGTAACAAAGTGTGTGAAACGTTACCAAAGGCCTATGGTGAGTCTTCTATGAGTAAAGCAAGAGTTTACGAGTGGTATAAGCGTTTCCAAGAAGGCCGTGAAGACGTTGAAGATGACGAACGCCCTGGACGCCCCAGCACGTCAACAACCGATGAAATTGGCTAATTAAAAAAAAAAAAAAAAAAGGAGGTGCTTCCTTTGGAAAGGAAAGTAGAATTCGTTATGGTCTTCCCCTGTGACGTCATCTGAATAAGTCACGTTATAAACACCATAAAACACAACAGTAAACAAACACGGCATTTAAAATCGACAAAGAGCTGTTATCAGCTGTTTATCAGCAGTAATCAGCTGTAATCAGTTGTTTACCAGCTGTTTATAAGTTGTTTATAATATTTCAACTTTACTACTTCAGATAAATATGCTATTCAAAATTTAAAAAAAAAACACTGAAATGTCATTTCATGACTAACATATAAGTTCTGTTTAAAACATTGGCTTACATTACTTTTTGGGGTTCGGTGGTAGAAGTGGCTAAAGCATCGGTCAGTCTACTGCATACATATATACATTCTCTGTATACATAATATCGAGGAAATGAAAATGATCATATAAATATTTTCAGCGATCTCTACATTAACATTGACCCTAAAATGTAATCTTTAAGTCTTGGTCAAGAGAAAGACAGGTACGGTTTTCTCGGACTGTAATAATTTCGATTTATCTATTAGTCTGTTTGTTATTTACTATGAATCATAACAATGACATTTAAATAATGTTGTGTAGCCGCCTCGGTAGTCTAGTGGATAGCGTACTAGGCTTTCACCCCGAGGATCCGGGTTCGATTCCCGGCGAGGGCTTGGCATTTTCATACGCTATAAATCATCCCATCGTCTGCATTAGCCCAAGTGTGCACAATAGAGAAAGTTGTAATGTATATTTTTACTATGGTCACGGTATAATATTAAAAAAAAGGTCGCCATTTTGAAACGTCTAAACACATTTTATCAGCCGACATACTGCTTGTATACAAAGTGATTTTCGTCTCGAAGGTTGAAAAAACAACTTCTAACGGTAGATTTTTTTTAAGGCGAAAAGCAAATTTAGGCTATTTTCGCCTCCATAAATGTAAGTGTGAGTGTTAGTGTTAAAGTCTTTAATGTAAGTGTGTGTTAGACTCGGGTACTGTGAGGGACATCTAAATCCTCTCAATTTGTGCGGGGTCTAACGACAAAAAGCCTGTAGTTTCGAGCGGCTAAAATGTACACAGAATACGATCGGTGCACATGTCAAAGTAACGTCTATCGCAGAACACAGTCTGTCTGTAAAATTAGCTAATTAACTAAACAGTAAGAGCGGGCCCGTAGCGCGTCTCAACACAGATTAATTTATAAAATTAAATTCAAACCTCTCGGTTTACTCACAGATCCGCTTGTTCACAAATAATTAAATCTTAACTTCTGCCTTTCCTAATGTACTGACGTGCAGCTAGGGAGGCGAGTTCATGTTCCCCTTTCCTCCGCGAGAAACAGAACTTGTTTGTAGACTGTTCCAAAATTTATTTGTACTGTTTGTAATAGAACTTTCGTTTTGTTCTCATGTAATATAGTTTCATTATATTACATAGTATGTATTATAATAAATATAGTTTATTATTATGACTATTTAATAAATACTGTTTTTTTTTGTGTTTAACGTCCGACTATTGTGCACACTTGGGCTAATACAGACGATGGGATGATTTATAGCGTATGAAAATGCCAAGCCCTGGCCGGAAATCGAACCCGGGACCTCGGGGTGAAAGCCCAATACGCTATCAACTAGGCCATCGAGGCGGCATAAATACTGTTATTATATATTATGTGTATATATATATATATATATATATATATATATATATATATATATATATATATGTGTGTGTGTGTGTGTGTGTATAGGTGGGTGGGCGGGTGTGGGTGTGGGTGTGGGTTTGGGTGTGAGTGTGTGTATTATAGCAATAGAACGTATCTTTACAGAAGACCTATAGCCTATATATATATATATATATATATATATATATATATATATATATATATATATATATATATATATATGTGTGTGTGTGTGTGGGGGGAGTATAGCAATGGAACGTATCTTTACAGTGAAACAGATAAACGTTTCTTAAAATTGTTACATTTAACTAAACAATACTTATACTACTGTCATCAATCCTTGAACGGGAAAGCGTGTCCAATGCGGTTAAGCAACGTTCGATCTGCTGCAAGTCCGAATTTATGCACGTCAAGGTCGTAGATTCGAGACTGTGTTTACTACCGTAGACCCAGTATACCCGTTATTATATAAATATATATATATATATATATATATATATATATATATACACACGCGCGAAAATTCATCATGAAAATAAAACAAATTTCCGTAAACTTTGATCATATATAAAGTTTAATAATTCAATTTAATGTATCAAATTTCAAATAATTTATAGTTCAAAAATACTATGTTCAGTATAATGATCTGCCTTCCCTAGCTTCGTCAATTCCACTTTCGTTGACGCGTTTCGGAGAAGCTCCATCTTCAAAAACTATATCTATACTGGTCACCAATATTATGGCCCGTCCTATTTATAATTTTTATACCCCCTCGTACCCCTCCTCTATTCAACACGTGTACATTAAACCTATACAAAGAGAAAGTTTGAAAGGAGCCAATCAGAAGCGAGCGAAAACGTATGATTTTGAAGAGCCAATCAGAAGCGAGCACGTCAGGTTTAATGTACACGTGTTGAATAGAGGAGGGGTACGAGGTGGAGATAGAAAATTATAAATAGGACGGGTCATAATATTGGTGACCAGTATAGATATAGTTTTTGAAGATGGAGGTTATCCGAAACGCGGTTAACGAAAATAGAATTGACGAAGCTAGGGAAGGCAGATCATTATACTGAACATAGTGACAATAATCCTAGCAGAAAAGAAGAACAATATAAAAAGAAGTTAAAACATAATCTCGAAAACTAAAATGAACCCTGACCTCCGTCGGGTTGGTTTTTTTTTTTCTTGAACAGTTTCTACACAGATTTGTGTTGCGAATCTTTATAAATGATCAAAGTTTGATAAATTAGGCCGATTTCTACTTTGCGAGGAATCTAAAGTCCTCTACATTAATGTTTCGGCTTTACGTAAGACTGAACAAAAACGTTAGAACCGTTTTTGTGAGAATCGTCTTTTCACTATTTTTTTCTAATTTTAACGAAATGTGCTTAAAATTTTGTTTTTTTAAATCTTAGGTCACCTGACTGAACTTATCATTGATTTTTGCTTCTCCAAAATATTAACGTTTCAAAACAGTCCTACTTTACTTTCCACTGTCCTACATTAGTTTGGTTGACAAGTGTTGCCAACCTAATGCGAGAAAATAAAGTAAGTGTTTCACCTGGCCTTGCTTTCCCTTTTTTTATTAAGCTCGTCTGTTGTTTAAAAAGCAAAAGTAAACAGTACATTTCAATACAGTGGGCAATTACAAAAATTAAAAACGGTTCCAAAGATGTGGTTAAATCGGCATCTTACTTGACTGGTGTCAGCGACTGGTGTCAGCGACTGGTGTCAGCGACTGGTGTCAGCGACTGGTGTCAGCGACTGGTGTCAGCGACTGATGTCAGCGACTGGTGTCAGCGACTGGTGTCAGCGACTGGTGTCAGCGACTGGTGTCAGCGACTGGTGTCAGCGTCTGGTGTCAGCGACTGGTATCAGCGACTGGTGTCAGCGACTGGTGTCAGCGACTGGTGTCAGCGACTGGTGTCAGCGACTGGTGTCAGCGACTGATGTCAGCGACTGGTGTCAGCGACAGGTGTCAGCGACTGGTGTCAGCGACTGGTGTCAGCGACTGGTGTCAGCGACTGGTGTCAGCGACTGATGTCAGCGACTGGTGTCAGCGACTGATGTCAGCGACTGGTGTCAGCGACTGGTGTCAGCGACTGGTGTCAGCGACTGGTGTCAGCGACTGGTGTCAGCGACTGATGTCAGCGACTGGTGTCAGCGACTGGTGTCAGCGACTGATGTCAGCGACTGATGTCAGCGACTGGTGTCAGCGACTGGTGTCAGCGACTGATGTCAATCGCACCGAACAGAAAAACTTATGGATTGATGAAAAAAGATTTTCAAGCTTAGTTCGTGTAGTGAGAAAGCAAAAACACATGCAATATATTACGAATTAATATGTGAACGTCGTAATTTCTGTTATTTTTTAAATTGAAACGTAAAGAAAATAAATTAAAAATTGCATCGGAGGTGGAGACTCGGAAGAGGGTGTCCTTTACAGACAATCAATACGGAGTCTTACAACAGCCATGGCTTGACCTTGTACGGTGCTGTCGTCTTATTGTTCTCATTAAAATTGAATCAAATTTATGCCTGATCGATTCCAGTCACCGTGTGCCATTATGCAGTCGCCATCATTAACTTAACTTAAAGTCAAAACGTCTTTATTCAACGATTTATTGTTTTTTTTTAAAGCTCACTCGTTTCTAAGAAATGTTTTCAGCTCTGAAGTGACTTACACACACACACACACACACACACACACACACACACACACACACACACACACACACACACACACACACACACACACACACACACACACACACACACACACACACACACACACACACACACACACACACACACACACACACACACACACACACACACACACACACACACAGTAACAAACATTCCATTAATTTTATAACCTCCGTATGACGCTGATGGAACGTGGGTTGGCTTGGAGTTGACGTAGGTGTCACCCAATAACACATACTAGCTCGACTAATTAGAACTAGTGAAGTTGATAATGGCCTTTTTAAGTCTGCGCTTATGTCTGACGAAACTGAGGGCAGTCCTACAAACAGCAGGTGAATTGTAAGCAACGTCGATCCTATTAAGTTTACTTATATATATTATTATTATTATTATTTGCGCATAGACCCTGTTGGATCACGCAAAGCACTCCGACTCATGTCTTGTTCCTTCTAATCCTCCACACCTCCCTCATCCTGTCGCCATGGATCCTCTTCCGCTCCTCCGTCCATTTTAACCCTGCTCTCTTTGGGATTTCATTCTCTGGGACCTTCCAACCGAGCATCTTTCTCCTGTATGCGCGCCTGTCTTCAACATCTGTTGAGTCTATTCCTGCGTCATGTAGGTCTATTCTGACTTGTGCGATCCACGACGTTGTTGATTTGACTCCTTGTATATACTTAAGGATTCTGTTGGCAAGTATATATACTTATATATATATATATATATATATATATATATATATATATATATATATATATATATATTTAAGGCGAAGAATACACATTAAGGCATCCCTAAATGTAAGTGTGAGTGTGACGTGTTATAAGTTGTAAGTGTAGTGTTGTAATGCACTTTTCACTTTTGGAAACAGGAAGAATTCGCATGGTGCAAGATCTGGTGAGTAGGGTGGACGCTCCAACACAGTAATGCGTCTGTCCGTCAAGGAGTCTTCCACTGAGCGCCTGGGCGTTGTCTTGGTGTTGCTTCACACTCTGACCTTTTCTTCGTCACTCTTTCTCAGGACCTCAATGTAATAATGCTGGTTTACCGTTTGCCTTGATTTTTTTTACTTTTTTTTATTTTAAGGCGAAAATCACATTGAGGCTTTTATCGCCTCCCTAAATGTATGAGTGTAAAGTGTTAACGTTGTAAGTGTAAGTGTGTGTTAGACTCGGGTACCACGAGGGACGTCTAAATCCTCTCAATAGGTACAGATAGTATGCACCCCCAGCGGGGCTTACTTTTACAAAGGCCACTGTCAATGACGCTGGACTTAATCAGCCGGGCTGTTTGCTTTAACGGTGGGTCGGTTTATGTTAATTTATGTCAATTCGACTCGAACAAGTTTGTTGGCGACAAAAGCCGTTCAACCGTTACAAAATTTCCAGTAACTTTACACAAAGTTGTTTCCAGAAACACTTTTAGGTTTCCGCTCCATCCCGCTGCACTGTAAATATTTAAAACAAAGGAAGTGCTTTGTTTGCTCTTATCTACGGCTGAATCCGGATTACGATGCTTCTCTTCGCTACAAAAATATAGTGTGGTCGAGTGGCTGCATGTTATCTTTGGAAATTTTATTGAACAAGTACACGCTTGTCGTGATCTTCAAGTCACTAAAGCCGCCTCGGTTGCCTAGTGGATAGCGTACTAGGCTTTCACCTCGAGGACCCGGGTTCGATTCCCGGCTAGGGCTTGGCATTTTCATACGCTATAAATCATATCATCGTCTGCATTAGCCCAAGTGTGCACAATAGTCGGACGTTAAACTCAAAAAAAAATCATAACTATGTTTGATTGTAGTACAGCACGTTAATAATCGAATGTTTACTGGAAAACGAACTTTTGGAGCGACAATTATTGTAAGATTCGAAACCAAGAAATGAGCACCAATACTACATGATCACTTTTTTGAGGAAATTTCAAGTTTATATATACAGGGTGTTTCAGGAATAAACGAAAACTGGGCGAGTTATACCAGTGAAAATGATGAAAAACGTTAATATAAACATGGGTTCGAGAACGCTTCGTTACCGAGTAACAGCTGGCGAAAAATTTCCCCATGATCCCTGGGGGAAAAGGAAATTTAGCCTTACTGAAATTCTAGAAACCTAAATTAAGCCTGATATTCGTAACGATCAGCTGTTTTCGTTGAACAGCTGATAGGCTATAACATTCAAGTTACGTTGTTAAAAACTAGCTGTGTTAATTTGTCGTGTTTTCGAACAAATTATCGTAATTACAATAAAAAAGGAAAAGAAAACACGGTACATGATTTTTATTTTTGTTTCAATAACAGAATTTGTTCTCTCTGTCCCACTGGTGTTCGTAGCAGGCTGTTTGTCCCATAGCGGTGTGGCAGACTAGCTGCACCTATTGAAAGGATTTAGACGTCCCTCGCGGTAGCCAGTTTAACACACACTTACAACACTACAGTTATGACATTAACACTTTACACTCATACTTACATTTAGGGAGGCAATAATAGCCTCAATGAGCCGCCTCGGTGGCCTAGTTCATAGCGTACGGGCTTTCACCCCGAGGACCCGGGTTCGATTCCCGGCTAGGGCTTGGCATTTTCATACGCTATAAATCATATCATCGTCTGCATTAGCCCAAGTGTGCACTTAGACGTTAAATACCAAAAAAAGCCTCAATGTGCTCTTTGCCTTAAAATAACAAAAAAAGCAGGCCATTTTCTAAGCGGTGGTGAAGGTTATTCCTTCCCTACAATTTAAATGTTTTTATTTCTACATTTATTTCTTATTGATTGGCAATTTTGAACGTAAAAATGTTTGAAAGGCGGGAAAAAATTATATATATATATATATATATATATATATATATATATATATATATATATATACCTACATATATATATTATTATTATTATTTGAGTATAGACCCTGTTGGATCACGCAAAGCACTCCGACTCTTGTCTTGTTCCTTCTAATCCTCCACACCTCCCTCATCCTGTCCCCATGGATCCTCTTCCGCTCCTCCGTCCATTTTACCCCTGCTCTCTTTGGGATTTCATTATCTGAGACCTTCCAACCGAGCATCTTTCTCCTGTATGCGTGCCTGTCTTCAACGTCTGTTGAGTCTATTTCTGCGTCATGTAGGTCTATTCTGACTTGTGATATATATATATATATATATATATATATATATATATATATATATATATATATATATATATATATACTGATGTTAAAATAATAGTATTACATTACTAAAAGGTACAAAGTATTGTTATTTATACTAAAGAATTTCAATCGGATACTATTCAAAAAGATCTTGATGCTGAAACCTTAAAACACGTGCTAATTTTTGGTCCCTTTACCCAGTAATAACCGTTAAACAGTTTCAATATGGTGGCAAATGCAATTCTATAAATTTGTGTTTTACACTTTTTTTAATAAATTTAAATTTTACTCGGCGATTAAAAATCGGTTCAGTACCGAAAATTGCACTGAAAATCCGAAAATGGACCTGACCGCAGTCAGTGTTAGTTTACGCGATACTCAAATGTGATTTGAAAATTTAAATGATGCTTTGTGCATATTTTAACGTTGATTGAGTCGATGAAATTAGATTTCAAAAACAGGTTACGTTAGAGACTCTATTACCGGACATTAATTGCGTCACTTCAGCCGGCTGGCAGCTGTATAATTTGCTTAAAAATTTTAATATCCTGAAATGTGCCACGTTATAGGCTGCCCTAGTTGCATGTCATTGTCCGTTCTCATTGAAAGCAGTTCTCTCATTTTACTGTTTCTGATGTAGATTGTTGTTTTCGCGAACGGAAAAGTTTTGATTGTTTCTGTTCGCAAAAGTGCCTTTGACGTGAATACGTTGGAAACATATACTTTGGTTGTAATGAACACAGCCTGGGCCTCGGCTATTGAAAGAAATGAAAGTAGGTCATCCGGAAAGATTTTAGTGTTGGCTGTAGCACTTCCAAGAGCGCGTGATTTTGAAAATTTTGAGGGGTCATTTAACGAGCTTTATGCCAGTTAGATTAGTGAAAAAAAGTAAGGTGTTAGACTAGTCTCGAACACACGACCTTGAGGTGCGCAGTTCAGAGACGCAGCAGACTGAACGGTGTGCCACATCGACCACTAAGCCTCCATGTTCGTTCACAATTTTAGAATGATTCGGTATAAACTTCGCGAAAAAATCGATTTTGTTAGTTAATTAGAAAAGTGCGTTTCCAACCAATTGTTCAAACAATTTCAACTCTTACCTCACACTTTTTTAAATTTGATTACTTCACCTCCGGGACACGGTGGTCGATGTGGCTAAAGCACCGGTCAGTCTGCTGCCTCTTTGAATTGCGCAAAAGTTCATAAATAATCGGTATCGGTTTTTTTTACTATCAGCCATTCGACACTTTTTTAAATTTGATTACTTCACCTCCGGGACACGGTGGTCGATGTGGTAAAGCACCGGTCAGTCTGCTGCCTCTTTGAATTGCGCAAAAGTTCATAAATAATCGGTATCGGTTTTTTTTACTATCAGCCATTCGACACTTTTTTAAATTTGATTACTTCACCTCCGGGACACGGTGGTCGATGTGGCTAAAGCACCGGTCAGTCTGCTGCCTCTTTGAATTGCGCAAAAGTTCATAAATGATCGGTATCGGTTTTTTGTCTTCGTGTTTTATGGCTGGTTGTGATGTTGGAATTTGCGGGACGCGTGATGCGAGGAACATGTTTATATTGATATATAACAGTATATTTTACGAGTCGCAAGTCCCATATTAAATTAATTATTGTTAAAAATAACTGTTTACGTTCGGGATTGAACGGGGAACCTTGAGCGTGTGAAGCACGCGTGATAACCACTACACTACGGAAACTTTGAAGAACCTACTACGGAAATTAAATGTATATAAGGAAACGTTGATTTAATATTGGTAGTTATGTTAAAAACTCAGTTGTTTTATATTGATTCGTAAAGATCAGCTGATTTCATTGAACAATTAACAGGCTATAATAATAAGTTTTTAAGTTATGTTGTTAAACACTAGCTATTTTAATTTGTCGTGTTTTCGAACAAATTATCGTAATTACAATAAAAAAGTAATAGAAAACATTATACGTGATTTTTAATTTTGGTTCAGGTAACAGAATTTGTTTTCTAAATGTGAAAGTCTATTATTATATTATCAAAATCAAGTGCAGTGGAATATTTATCACTGTTACTTTCTATATAATAAATTACTTTTACTCATCCCACTCCCACTTTGTTAGTTTGTACAATAATCTGCAAGTTTGTCGAATACAAAAATTAAAAATAAAATCAAGCACAAAGTCTTACCTTTCAAATTGGACGAAACTTAAGTTCGTTAGAGTCAACATACAATTTTAATGTGTCCTGCAATTCATAGTCCTGGATCCATGCATTACCCACAATGCAATTACAGTGGCTCATCTCTCAACGGAAATCCGCCGGTATGTATTTTTTAATGCATTTGGAAGATTGGATTCCTTCAAGGGGACAATAATTCTGTCTCCTACCCAATCCTTTCTTGTAGTTATTTTTGACCCAATGTTGTTTCTATTCCCGCGGGAAATACGAGCTCCACAACGGGAACAATAATCTACAGCAGGAGAGGTTTTCTTTACTATTTTAGCTGCTGGGTATCCTGTGACTTCCATTTTTTTACGAAATTATGTAATATCGTTTAACTCTAATTAAGTATGGGCAACGTTAAATAAAAACATTCTCGACTGTATAAAGGACGTTTATTTTATAGTAGAATTACCATTGGAAAACCAATTGCGTCTAGATACAGCAAATTTAAGAAATAGTTTCAAATTTTGTAGAAAAATTCATTTTAATCGTAAATTTTAAACGTTTTAACATGTATCTTGTTTTAGGGCTGGTTGTGTTCGATTTTGCGCGTCGCGTGAAGCGCGTGCACAAATTGGTAGTCGTAGTGAAAATTAGTTCTTTATATTAATTCTTAACGATCAGCTGATTTCATTGAACAGCTGACAGGCTATAACTTTTAGGTTATGTTGTTAAAAACTAGCAATGTCAATTTGTCGTGTTTTCGAACAAATTATCGTAGAGCAAAAAAAGAAGAGAAAACATGATAAACGATTATTATTTTTGGTTCGGTAACAGAAATGTCATGTTTTTACCAAGAAAACAAGTTAGAGATCGACCTGTGTCATAAGATAGAGGTTCCGTACTGTATATTAACATAGAGACTACAGTTCCGTCAAGTGTGTTGCACCGTGTGTATATGTTGTCGACGCCACTGCTTGCAGGCGCTTCAGTATCTTTTATCTAAGCCTAATCATAACTATTTTGTTTTAGAGTTTATAGTTGAATATATTGTCAATACTATGGTCAACAACATATCTGAATGTTTATTTTTGACAATTATCTGTTTAGAAAAATAGAAATATTGGTGTTTTATCGAAAAAAATAAAAGATTATATGAATTCATTATTAATTCATTAATGTAGGGCTGTTTTCCTAATTCAATTCGGATGTCGGAGAAGTGTCCGTTGTTGGGAAGTTTCACTGTATAATAAAGTTATTAAATAAAAAAATGAATAAAAAATGAACATAACGGCGGTCAGGTCCCACTTTTCTGTTACCTAGGTTTTTGTTATACATCACGTTTATTTTTAAAAATAATGAGGTGTTAGTTGGTTACATGTTTAAAGAAATTTAAATTTTACTGATAATATCGGCATAAGAAATATTTAAATTACGTGGAGAATTTGAAGACAGTGTTCGCATTTTGATGACGCTGTTTGACTGCCGAGAGCTTTATATTGATTTCAGACTGTAACTTGTCAGTTTGCAGTTTGCAGTTTGCAGGGAACTCGGTACACAAGAGTAGAGTTGTAAAGTTTTAAGTGCAGGGTAGGCTGAGCGTTGATGTCAGGTTAAAAGGTAAATATTGCAATGAATTCATTGCACACTCTGCAATGAACAGTTCCTAAACATGGCAGACATTAAAAAGACACGAAGGGTATTATTTTATTGAATGCTTAACGTAAATTGCATTAATTTATTCCAACCACACAATTCGATTGCAAAAGTAATTAAAATAATCAGGCCATGTTGACGTCATGCTGATATAATGGAGCACGTACTTACGCTTGTTTGTATCCAGTATTGAAAATGTGATTTTACCTTAAAAACTGCAAATATTAGCATTTAAAATATTCCGGTTTCATTAAAAATACGGAAATGAACCTTGGACGTCGTCAGGCTCGTTTTTGTGTTCAAAATTCGAATTTATGAAGATTTTAACTCTACGATTTCGAAATCAATCTTTCACAAACTTGTCGGATTAAGAAGTTGCAACGTTTTCAATGTAAACGGCCGCCATTTGGAAACGGTTGAAAAATGTTCTCTGAAAATCGGAATTATCTGATTTTGAGCTAAATTTTTAGACAATAAGACCGAAATTGCGAACGTGGAAGTGCTGAAACAAACAAACAGACAAACGCACACACATACACACACACACACACACACACACACACACACACACACACACACACACACACACACATATATATATATATATATATATATATATATATATATATATATATATATATATACACGTACGCGCAAACACGCACGCGCACACGCGCGCACACGCGCACGCGCACACACGCGCACATAACGCACGCGCACGCGCACGCGCACACACACACACACACACACACAAACTAACACACTCACAAAAACACACATACAAACATACTCACACTAACACACACACAAAAACACACACACAAACACACACACGCATACATAAAAATATAAACATTCATTTGTTATGATTATGTATATAAGATGTTTTAGGTTCCTTACGATGGGATGATTTATAGCGTATGAAAATGCAAGCCCTCCTTGGCCGGAAATCGAACCCGAGTCCTCGGGATGAAAGCCCAGTACGCTATCGACTGGGCCACAGAGGCGAACCCAGTATCATATATGTGCGTCGGCAGTACATATACTATTAGCATGGCCCCTGCGCAAGGATATAGGATATAATAGGTTCCTTACAAAAGTTTATCTACAGGGTAGGATCGGTGCACATTTTTAAGTCCCGGTTCGCTCGCCAAGCTGTAGTAAAAAGCTTCAGATCGCGATAAAAATATTATCTCTATTTTTCGATATGGGTCTTAGTTACTGTGTTGGGGCATTTAAATTAAAAATGCATTAAAACTTATTATTTTTTAAATGGAATTTTAACTAAATATTGTTAGTTGACTAGTTTGTAATGAACTTTTGTTAATATTACAAGTGTGTTAATTGGTAATGGTTTTGGTCGAACTATTTAATGTGAAAGAAAACAAAGTGGATCAGTGCACATTTTATATTTTTACAGTTTACGATTTAACAATTAGTAACCAATAGAAAAGCAAATAAATTATTCCATAACATTTTCTCATGCAAATTTCTAACGAACCCTAAACTTGTTGACAGATAAAACGAGTCCTCTCTGTAAGAACTTGTAAATATTTTATTGCTTTTGGTCTTTTGATATCCTGACAAAGTGAAATATTTATAAAGCCGGAGAGTTGAGTCGCACAAGCGGTCACGTGATATCGTATTCTGTCCTTTGAGGATCTGACATCAGGATCGAGGCTGCAATGGACAAACGCTATAAATTTGTCAAATTTCTATTTAAAGTGCAAACGATTTTGACAAAATGTTCAACGATTTTGAGTACTTGTACAATAAGCCGCTTTTACAACGCAAGTTGTTCAATAATTAATTTCTCAAATTCAGTCCAACCGATTTCACTGTATGAAGCTACTAACCTCAATCAGTATTGAAAGTAAAAGAGATTTAAAGTTTGAAAGTAAATATAATTCACTGAAAATGAACACCAACCGCTGTTAGATTTTACTCATCTACTCATCTACTCGTTTACTCATCTACTCATCTGCACATCTACTCAAATACTCATCTACTCATCTACCCAAATACTCATCTACTCATCTACACATCTACTCAAATACTCATCTACTCATCTACCCAAATACTCATCTACTCATCTACCCAAATACTCATCTACTCATCTGCACATCTACTCAAATACTCATCTACTCATCTACCCAAATACTCATCTACTCATCTACACATCTACTCAAATACTCATCTACTCATCTACCCAAATACTCATCTACTCATCTGCACATCTACTCAAATACTCATCTACTCATCTACCCAAATACTCATCTACTCATCTACACATCTACTCAAATACTCATCTACTCATCTACCCAAATACTCATCTACTCATCTACACATCTACTAAAATACTCATACACTCATCTACACATCCACTCATCTACACATCTACTCAAATACTCATCTACCCAAATACTCATCTACTCATCTACACATCTACTAAAATACTCATCTAATCATCTACTCATCTACTCAAATACTCATCTACTCATCTACTCATCTACACATCTACTCAAATACTCATCTACTCATCTACCCAAATACTCATCTACTCATCTACTCGTTTACTCATCTACTCATGTACCCATCTACTCAAATATTCATCTACTCATCTACTCAAATACTCATCTACTCATCTCCTCGTTTACTCATCTACTCATCTTCTCTTCTACTCATCTACTCATCTACCGATTTACTCATAAACTCATGATTTACTCATAAACACAGTTATTTGTGTACATTGTACATGAGTGAAATGTGACTAAATTTTTTAAAAATCAGGACAATTTAATTTAAAAAAAAAAACATTTTTAAGGAAAAATGATTATGACTCTTTTAATAATTCAAATGACCGCGATTTTAAAACTGTAGGACAAATATCAATGGTTAACGAACTAGACTGTCTGTCTGTGAGCCCGCACGTCCGTGTGTGTATCGGTGTGTGTGCGCGCGCGTGTGTGCGTGCTTACGCGCTTGCGTGCGTGTACGTGCATGCGCGCGTGTGCGTCTGTGCTTACACGCGTGTTTACGTGCGTGCGAGTGTGTGTGTGTGTTTAACACACTGTCGTTCGCAATTTTGATCTGATTTTATTCAATATTGTTGCGAAAATCGATTTTCGGTTGTAGCTTAGGCAAGTTCGTTACGCAGCGAATTCCAGTTCAACATGGCGGCCATTACAAATATTACGAGAACCATACCTTTCGTATTTCACACTACTTGAAAATTTAATTTCCCAATCGTAATTAAATCTGCATAAATAAGCGTTTAAATTGTTTAAAGTCCTTCGAAAATAAGAAAATAAACCTGCCTGAAAATTTCAGATGCTACCTTACACTCGTACAGTATTTAAGGACGGTTACGATTGAGAAAATAACTTTTTTTAGAAACAGATTCCACCGCAGTTTAAAGTATACATTACTCTTTTCGCCAAAGCTTATTTGCATGTAAATTATAACGAAAAATGTGTATTTAGTTCTCGTGCAACGGTTGACAATATATTTTCTGTTAATACAACCTTGAGGTAAGGAAACGGTTTATGCAAAGCGGGCGTACGTTGGCTTTGTTTGTGGAATGAGCAAGTTTTAATGAGCTGCCCTTCGACCCCTTGTTAACTTTGTTCGGCAGCTCCAAAACTTTCAACATTTCAACTTATTGCAGTCCAATTGTCGACGTAAAACTTTACAACTGAACAAATAAGGTTATACTCTTAAAATCGTAAGACAGGGTAACTGAGCTACACACAAACCATTTTAACATGTAGATTTAGACGTCCCTCGCGGTACCCGAGTCTAACACACACTTACACTTACAACACTACACTTACGACTTTAACACTTTACTCGGCGATGATAACCTTAACGGTTTTTCGCCAGAAAAAAAATTAACACTTTACATTCACACTTACATTTAGGGAGGCGATATTAGCCTTGATGTGCTTTTCACCTTAAAATAACAGCAACAACAAATTAACACGTATCACGTTTTAGGGCTGATTGTGATGTTGGATTTTGCGTGATACGAGCGTGCATATTTATATTGATGTAACAGTATATTTTGCTCGTTGCAAGTCAAAATTAATTAATTAAATTAAATTAATTACAATTATTATTTCCCGTGTTTCCGCCAAGGATTGAACCAGGGACCTTGTGAGTATGACACGCACTTAATAACCACTACACTAAGGAAACTACGAAGAAGTTTATATTGGTAGTAAACGATCAGTTGTTTTATATTAATTCGTAACGATTAGCTGATTTCATTGAACAGCTGATAGGTTACAATACGTTTTAGGTTATGCAGTGTTTTCGAATAAAATGTCGTAATTAAAGTAAAAAGGAAGAGAAAACATAATTTTTTTTTAATTAAATAACAGACATTTTTGCTTTCTTTAAACACGAAACTGCAGAGTTCAAGTAAAGAAAAATCTTAATCTGATTAAGGTTTTGAGATCAGTTTTTAGGTACACGTGTTCAAAAAAGATATATCTATGAAATGAATCGCTGTAACAAGCATGGTTGTACGGCCAAGAAGAGCGCTAAATGGCCCTTCTTAGGTCTGGAAACAGCATGCTATTACATGTAATCCACTGCATACAGAGTGCCATTGGTAAATAATCTAAAGACAGGCAATATAAACTCTTGCAGAACTCCCGGGGCAAAAGCTCATGTCAGTGGCACAGACTAACAATTCACTAGATTACATTAGCTTCAAACTAGAGGAAGGGATAATACAACCCTAGGCACTGCGATCAACAGACCTATTGTGCAACTAAACCTCTTGAGTACTAGTTTAGCAGATTGATGTCCTTAAGTTACAATCCACTAACATCAAATTCTGATGAAGATCCCTAGGGTCCTGGAAGCCAAAAACCCCTAACCTTCTACCAGCAACAGCTTCACATTCAAGGATTATGTGTCCTGCAGTCTCCTCTTCTTTCCTGCTTCACCGTAGTATACCTATCCTATTCTTGTGCACCCTCAGTAATAACCCATGATTTTCCTGAGTTGTGCTCTACCCAAGATGTCTGCTGCCCCTTTAAGTCCTTTAACAATTCACTAACTGGTCAATGAAAGTGATTATAGGCCAGGGCCTTCTGAAACAAGTATGGCGCTACTGACAGGACACGGCCATGTCAGAAAGCACTGCCATGGTACAGTTTATAGGCTGCGAAAACAGACTGAAAAGACTTACTGGAATGCGAGGGTGTGAGACTAAGAGAAGAGCTATTTGTGGACCTTCACAACCAGGAGGTGACTCTGATTCAAGTATAAGGCGAAAACTCCTGAGCCTCGTTGAAAGCACAGATCGATACCTTGCTATAAGCGCAAGTAATCTAATCTAATCTTGAAGTCTGTCATGTATGTGTGTTTTATACACCACTGGGAACTGAAGTAATGCTTAGAGAATTTAATGACTTGTCATGCAGGTCTCGGAGTTGCGTTTAAAAAAAAATTCTTAAGATTTTTTGGTTGAAAAAACAGAATTTTTGTTAAAAAAATTATTTCGAGTTTGTTTTGATTCATAACTGAAGTCCAATCAGTAACAAATATTTTAAAATAAAAGATTTTTTTAACGTCCGACTATTGTGCACACTTGGGCTAATGCAGACGATGGGATGGTTTATAGCGTATGAAAATGCCAAGCCCTGGCCGGGAATCTAACCCGGGTCCTCGGGGTGAAAGCCCAGTACGCTATCAATTAGGCCACCGAGGCGGCAAGGCGTTAAATATGTGTATGATGGAACGTGACCATTGAACGGACATAGAAAATTGTTTTTTGATTTATCTTCTATAGTTATGCCAGTTAGACTAATGTGGACGAAGTATCAGTTAACGGTAAGGGAAAAGGAACTGCAGCTCGAACTGCACGGTTCAGAGACGCAGCAGACCGACCTGTGCTTTAGCCACATCGACCACCAAGCCTCTATCACCGAGTCGGCAAATCGGAAAAACCTAAGCAAACTCTGACCACATTTTGAAACCGTGGAATTTTAATTAGGCTCCTTCATTATGACAGATATCCTAACACCATCTGTGTGAGTTAGTTTTGACAACTTTTCACGATTTTGTTGCTTCCGAACCGAAGTTTTTAACGAATTAATTGAATTTTGGGACAATTACGTGCGTTCTTTTCAACTGTAATCTTCGCGAGCAAGTTGGATATTTTTGGCGAAAATACGGAAACGTGATTGGTTTACGGAATTATAAATTTGTAAAAGTTATTGTTGAACAAAAACAATCGCAGTTGTCTTGTTCACGTGACGGACACGAATTTATACAATAATTGGAAAACCGTGTTTCACCAGTACAATCGGTAATGAATTAAGATAAATTAGCATTTAAATTTTAAATTGTTAGCACAAGATTATGGAGATTTCAAAACGTAAAACAGAAAGTTCTTTAAGATTTAAAATAGCTGTCATTTTGTTAAACTGATTTTGCTGTGTAAATAATTCATGTAACATACGTATAAAGAAAACTGTTTCTTGTAAAGTTTGACTGATGTTAAACAAAAATTGCACTCGTTACAATAGACTATCAAACATTGGTATTATACCCTATAAATAAGATTTATATCGACAATTCTCTAAAGCAGGGGTCTCCAAACTACGGCCCGAGGGCCACATCCGGCCCGCGGAGAGCTAGCATACTTGAAAACTCCTATTAGAGAACATATTTTTTATAGCAAATTAAATTTAGTTTACTGAAGTATTCTAATTTTATATTGAATAATTATTAATATGACATCTACATTGATATGGTCATGGGCTAACTACTCATAACATTGTTGTAGGCTTATTGTTATTGTTTTTGTGATAAGTTGGATAAAGAAACACAGAATTGTAATGAGTAAAGACATGTATAATATGCAGAAAATTTAACTTCAGTATATAATAACTAACAAATTATTGAAATGAATCCAACTAACATTTTAAATAAAAACATAACTTATAACAAGCACAATGACATATGAAATACTAATGAGATTTATGTAATTGAGATTTTCCACTGACAATAGTTTGTAGTTGTGGACTAATTTTACTTGTACCAATTATTAAAAGAGATTTAAGATGCTCATCAGTTAATTTAGATCTGTAAACATTTTTTGTGTACTTCATTTTGGAGAAGGTCTTCTCACACAAATAAGTAGTATCAAAAACAGAAAACAGCCCACGAGCAAATTTATGCAAATTATCAAATTGTGTCAGTGGAAGACTCTTATAAAATTCCAACAAAGATGAGTTTTGATATTTGTTCTTAATTATATCACTGCACTGTAGATCAGTCATTTCCATTTGAAGTTCCGGGGCTAGGGTTTCAATGTCAGTATCAAAAGGATTCTGAACAATCTTAATTTGATTCGCAATGGCATCAAAGTCCGAGAAACGAGTATCAAAATTTATTTTCAAAGCACTCAAAGTTTCGATTGCAAAATCGATAGGAAACTCAGTATCGTGGCTCGTACTCTACGACTAATCTAGAAATTACAGATAATGACAGGAAAATTAATAATATGCAGTGTTGCCGTTTTGCGGACTTTAGTCCGATTTGCAGCCTTTTTTAAACGTTGCGTACTTTTTCGGACTTTTTTTTTTCATCAGTGGACTATTTCACTTTTTACCACCGGCAACAATGATAATATGGTTTTGGCCCTCGGAACTTACTGGAGTAATCAGTATGGCCCTAAGGCTGGAAAGTTTGGAGACCCCTGCTCTAGAGAATAGAATCGCCACTCGTTTCAAAATCAAGGACCTTACTACGATGACCGTCAGATACTACATACACTACATACTACATACTACATACACAGTGAGGCCACTGCAATGGCTCATTTTCTAACGGGAATTCGCGAACAACATTGTTGCTCCCTACAGTGGAAAATTTCGTTGTCGTTATTGCGGTAAAAGTTTTGATGTAGATTTGTGTAATTTGGTTAATTTAGTCGTGGCCGGGGAACAGGGAGCAGGAAGTAACAGGTCAGTGGACGTGGGGAAACTTGTTAAAACTTTGCCTGCTTCAGGAATACAGGCGCGAAGGGTCTGTCGTAATAAGCCTTTGTATAATGTATTCACTGGATCCTGTCTTCGGTGAAATGGCCGCCGGAACAACTCCAACTTCGCAAGTAACCGCCGTCGAACGAGTTCTCTCAGTTTCAACGGAATTCGTAAATTTACAGTGTTAATGTTTTTATACGCTGCTTACTGTGGTGAAATCGGATTTTTGTAAATGTTTGAGAAAAAAATAACAAACTGTTTGTGTGAAAGCTATTCACAGTCGATTCTTGTGTTTGGTTTGTATCGAATTTTCGAAAAATAACTGCTAATGTGAGAATACTAACATACACACACACACACACACACACCACACAATACGCGTACGCGCACACGCACACACACACACACACACACACACACACAGACAAGAGAACACACTCACACGCACGCGCAACGCGCATGCCTGCACACGCAAACACTCACGACGCACACACACGCGACACAACATGCGCACGCGCAAGAGTGTTCACACGCAACACACAAACACACACATACGACACAACACGCGCACGAGCGTGCACATGCAAATACGCACCACACGCACGCACACACCACACACACACACACACACACACACACATATGCTCACGCGCACGAGCGTGCACACGCGCGCGCGCACGACACACACACACAGACAGACAACACACTCACACGCACGCGCAACGCGCATGCTTGCACACGCAAACACGTGAACACTCACAACACACACACACACACACACACACACACAAACACACACATACACGACACAATATGCGCACGCGCACGAGCGTTCACACACAACACACACACAATACGCGCAAGCGCACGCACACACACACACACACACACACACATGCACACACACACACACACACACACACACACACACACACACACACACACACACACACACACACACACACACACACACACACACACACACACACACACACACAGACAAGACAACACACTCACACGCACGCGCAACGCTCATGCCTGCACACGCAAACACGCAAACACTCACAACACACACACACACACACACACACACACACACACACACACACACACACACACACACTCACACACACGAGCAACGCGCATGCCTGCACACGCAAACACTCACGACACACACACACACACACACACACACACAGAGATAGGACAACACACACACACACACACACACACACACACACACACACACACACACACAACACACAGAGAGAGAGAGAGATAGGACAACACACTCACACACACGAGCAACGCGCATGCCTGCACACGCAAACACTCACGACACACACACACACACACACACACACACACACACACACACAGAGAGATAGGACAACACACTCACACGCACGCGCAACGCGCATGCCTGCACACGCAAACACTCACGACGCACACACACGCGACACAACATGCACACGCGCACGAGCGTTCACACGCAAACACGCAAAACACACACACACACACACACACACACACACACACACACACACACACACACACATTTTAAAAATCCCACAAACAGTACAGTGGTGAAGATCCAAGATACCTGGTTTGGGTTTTACCATGACGCGCCACTTAGCCTATTTTCCCAAGGCAAAATTCGCTAAAAACAACTGTTAGCTTTATTCCAAAATCTTCGTTTTGGACAAAAATCCAACGCATCAAAGAAAAACTTTTAAAAACGTATTTATCTTATTTCTCCCTTTTGCATCTGAATACAGTAAATTAATTTCTGTAAACGTTATTAAACACAAATTGTTGAAATAATGTAAATTAATTTTGCAACTGTTTACTTTTAAATTTATTTATTATCAATTTTGTTTGTGTTCGTTTTTCCCTGCCGGATTTGTTTTGTTTGGGTCAATTTCATCAGCTCGGACCAGATATTTATAGAAACAATATGGGTTGCCCACCCTTTGTTAACAATGGAACGCCACGCCCTTCTGCCCTTTATGACTGCAAGGTTCCTGTAATCTTTATCAGTTTGCTAAACAACGCCCTTATTTGGTGATTTATTAATACAGGCGTGATAACAAATCCAACACTTCAGCAGTAAACGTAAGTATAACACAGCGCGCACGCAACTGCTGCGCTTTCCAAAATTATGTTTTTGTTAAATTAATTTTCTTTGAAATTCTGATTTCACCGTCATAATCACCTTTAAAATCTACGTAGTCTATATTCGAAACTTTCAAAATATGGTAAAATTACGAAAATGAACCCTGACCGCTGTTAAATGCATTTTCTTAAATCCAATTGGTTTTGAGTACTTTAAATGCTAAATTTTGCAGATTTTAACGTAGATTGTTGTGACAAAAAAGTTATGATTAAAAAAAGATTTAGAATAGCCGCCATTTTGAAACTGTTATACAGATTTTACAGGGTACCGAACTAGTCCAAACTATTCTGATGTTGGAACAAAAATTGCTGACACACATAGATAAATTTAAAGGACATGTCAAAGTGAACTATAGGTCAGGATCAGCTGCCCTGGGTCTGGGCCTTAACATGATGGCCGCTACAAATAACTCGTTTCCCGTTGGAAATTCACTAGTAATATTGTATTGCCTCACGGTTCCGTTTAGATTCAAAGTGCAATCAAAAGCTAGTTAAATATAAATGTTATTTCATCATGAAATCATTATAAAACGATTTCAGTGAAGATCCAGCAGCTGGTACGCTCAAACTTTAGTAGATTAAGGTGTAATTTCCTTAAGGAAACGATGGAATTACGCGTCATTTGATGATGTGTAGCCGTGGATAAGGAGTTTCGGGGAGAAGTTACTTCAGCAATACAAGTCGGTGTTTACTGGATTACCTCATTTATATTCGTATGTTGTTTGTAGAATGTTTTACAGTGTTCGGTTTTTAAAACCACAACAAAATAAATTACGTTTTCAGAAAATTAAGCAGACTTCTTCGTTATTGTCCGGTTGTTGTGCTCACAGTTTTTGATTTTTGGTAATATTTTGAGTTAAACTAACTATTGAATACTTAAGTAATTATGTAATAATTAAAACAGAAGCTACTATAACTGTTGTGTATGGAGTTATATAAATTCTGAGTTTCAAATAATAATTAATGACAAAACTGCAGGACCAAAATGACGTAAAAACAGGAAATTTAATTGTTACACGAGTTAAAAAGCAGAACAGTGATTAAAAAAATGTTCGTTATTGAACCAAAAATAAAAATCACGTATCATGTTTTCTCTTTCTTTTTATTTTATTATTATATTTTTTTCGAAAACATGACGAATTAACATAGCTAGTTTTTAACAACATAACCTGAAACTTATTATAACCAATCAGCTGTTCAATTAAATCAGCTAACCGTTACGAAATAATATAAAACAACTGATCATTTACTTTAAAACAGCTAGTTTTTAACAACATAACCTAAAATGTATTGCCTATCAGCTGTTCAATAGAATCAGCTGATCGTTACGAATTAATAAAAAAAATGATCCCTTTCTATAACATAACCTAAAACTTATTATAGCCTACCAGCTGTTCAATGGAATCAGCTGATCGTTTCGAATTAATAAAAAAAAATATCTCTTTCTATAACATAGCTAATTTTTGTCAACATAACCTAAAACATACAGCCTATCAGCTGTTCAATGGAATCAGCTGATCGTTACGAATTAAAACAACTGATCTTTTACTCTAACTACTAATATAAAATTGTGCATTCACATCAAGCAAAATCCAACATCACGACCAGCTTTAAAACATGATATTTATCAAAGATAAAAAGATAGAAGATAGAAAATTCAAAATATATACCAAAAATTTTGAAAGATCTTTACCAATCTCAACAGACCGCCAGAGGCGAACCTATGTTGGTAGTTAAGTGACCATTCTGATTAGACTGGAAGGGGAACATATGTTGGGGGGGGGACAATAGATCTACGAAGGTCGCTGCGTAACCCATTATTCATTCAATAATTCAACGATTGCGCCTTGTTATTACGTATGTATGTTGTAATTTTGTTGCTTTAATTAAAATCGAATTAAATGTACGCTCGAACAATTCCAATCAACTGGATTTTCCATTATAATTCGGGAGCTAAAGCAAGTTATAAACCTATTGCCTTTTCTCGTTCAATAATTGCCGAAGATTGAATTATCGAAGTCTGTGTTTAGCAGGTCTACATAAAAATAGGTTTTTGAAAACCTAACCTTTAAAAAATATATTTCTTTAATTACCTTTCACTTATTATTACGCTAAACATGCCGATCGATTTTTTACGAGAAATAAAGACCTGCGTTATTGAAACTACATATATCTGGTACCTACAGATTCGTCATAACACTAGATTCGCCTCATACCTTACAATTTTAAGGCTTTATAATAAAATAAAACCGACTTAAAGCCGATAAAAAGATTGTAAACAAAATTCCAAGAGCAGTGTAAAGTGTGACCGTGAGAGTTTTTAACAACATAACCTGAAACTTATTATAACCAATCAGCTGTTCAATGAAATCAGCTAACCGTTACGAATTAATATAAAACAACTGATCATTTACTATAAAACAGCTAGTTTTTAACAACATAACCTAAAACTTATTGCCTATCAGCTGTTCAATAGAATCAGCTGATCGTTACGAATTAATAAAAAAAATGATCCCTTTCTATAACATAACTAGTTTTTAACAACATAACCTAAAACTTATTATAGCCTACCAGCTGTTGAATGGAATCAGCTGATCGTTTCGAATTAATAAAAAAAATGATCCCTTTCTATAACATAACTAGTTTTTAACAACATAACCTAAAACTTATTGCCTATCAGCTGTTCAATAGAATCAGCTGATCGTTACGAATTAATAAAAAAAATGATCCCTTTCTATAACATAACTAGTTTTTAACAACATAACCTAAAACTTATTATAGCCTACATCGTTTCCGAATTAATAAAAAAATGATCCTATAACATAACTAGTTTTTAACAACATAACCTAAAACTTATTATCAGCCTACCAGCTGTTGAATGTTTTTAACAACATAACCTAAAACTTATTATAGAATCAGCTGATCGTTTCAATTAATAAAAAAATGATCCTTTCTATAACATAACTAGTTTTTAACAACATAATAAAAAAATGATCCCTTTCTATAACATAACTAGTTTTTAACAACATAACCTAAAACTTATTATAGCCTACCAGCTGTTGAATGGAATCAGCTGATCGTTTCGAATTAATAAAAAAAATGATCCCTTTCTATAACATAACTAGTTTTTAACAACATAACATAAAACTTATTATAGCCTACATACCACCTTATTATAGCACATTGCATGTATGTGAACCAAAACAGCTGATTGCTAAAAAAACGTTGTTGAAAGTAATATTTAAATTATTGCTGCATCTAAAACTGAAGTAGTTATTGACCGACTCAGTTTTGAAAGTAGAATCGGTAAGACAATCTAGACAAGTTCTAATATGTGAATGTTATTAAATAAAAGATTGCTTTAAGTAAGCAATAAACACTGCAGCCTAATTTAGGCATGTAATTTAAAATCCGGTTATTTTAGGTTTCGTTTTTAAGTACGTATTTCAGTAAGGATAGTCTAGGAGGATTATCTTGGGCAGAGGACAAATTAAAAATACCATAAAGGGCATTGTGGTAAATGTATAAGAATGCCATAAGACTCATTACAGGCACTGTGGTCTAAATGAACAGGCTAGGAATGTAACCACAGTGAAACCGTGCATATAGATCAGCCGCTTAGGAAACGGCGTTCTTAGAACACCAGTGCGACAGAGAGAAAAAATGTGCAAGTGAGAGGTCGAGTCCCCACTCTCTCACCATAGCTCTCTCCTTTTCCTTTACTATTGCTGAGTAGTAACTGTGTCACTGGACTATTGAGGGGAGCTGGTGGGGAATTCTCCTACATGCGCGAGGATAGTTTACCCTGATTATAGGTTATGCAGGAAAGATGAGGAAAGTGCAGGCCACGTGATGTACGATTGTGAGGCTGCTGCCAGCAAGATTAAAAGCGTATTCCACTTCCTTGACTCTGAGGTCCTTGAGCAGAATTAAGCTGTGAGTAGACTGCTAAAACTCATTGAGGACACCTGTCTGCTGAACTAGAATCCAAGAGGCTTAACTGTACAATAGGTCCTTTGATCGCAGTTCCCGGGGTTATAACACCCTTAAACCTTTAATACTTAACGTTAAAGTTAGGATTAGTAAACAATTAGGTTGAGGATTAACTGCTGTCAAATAAAACATTTTTAAGTTTAGTAAATATGAATTAAAAAAAGGTTTCATTGAAGCACTTTTTTGTACTTTAACCGCGGAAAAACAAAATACAGCTTAACCTATACCACGCCCAAGGAGTGAAAAATGGCAATATATAATCCCCGTTATTGATTTCTACGTCAGCTGGTTGGGTGTGAAATATTTATCATCTGAAACCTTTTTGCTGTTTTATCAGGGCATATTGTGAATAGAAGTGGAAATTATTTACAAAAATTAATGTTCATGATATTTTTACCTGTTTATTTTTGTATATTTGTAATGAAATGTATACCGGAATAAGTCGGATGGGATTTAAAAGGTAACACTATTTTGTATTTTTAAATATTTATTAAGAAGGAAAGAAAATTGTAGATCTTATCATCGCTTCTAACAATTCTTTTTTATAAATTTCGTTTGATAAATTTGAAAATATGTAATTGTTGCTGCATTGTGGTAAAACTCAAAAACAATGAATCTAAAAAGTTCATAACTATTTAGCTTGCACAAGATCGTTTTTCTAAAAACAACTTTGTCACTTTAAAATGGCGACCATTTCAAATTTGTAAAAAATCATAACTTTTTTGTCTCGATTTGTTGAGTACACTCGTCTGCCTTTCCTACCTTTATCAATTTGTTTGCACTCCGTACAGCAGTAGATGTGATGATGGCGGTAATCCGAAATGCTCCAACAAATAGAAAAATTTGATAAAGCTAGGAAAAGCAGATGAGTATCTGCATATAAATATAGAAGATTATGCTGTATTAAAAATATTTTGTATCGAACATTTTTGAAAATCTGATTTCGCCATTGCAAAACGATTTTAGACATTATAAAATCTTTCTAAATTTTATAATTCATTCGCAAAAAAAGCCGCTTTTGAAACTAACAGATTCTGCTGATTTTTTTGTTAATAAATAAAAATGCGTCCCTAATATTTAATTGCTTTATTAAATAAAAGAAATCTTCCTTTCGAATGAACCGTAAATTTTTTTTGTATTCTTCTTCTTTTCTGCTAGGATTATAGTCACTATGTTGAGTATAATGATCTGCCTTCCCAAGCTTCGTCAATTCTACTTTTGTTGACGCGTTTCGGAGAATCTCCATCTTCAAAAACTATATCTATACTCATCGAGTTTTTGAAGATGGAGGTTCTCCGAAACGCGTCAACAAAAGTAGAATTGACCAAGCTAGGGAAGGCAGATCATTATACTCAACATAATAACCGTAAATTATATTGAATCTATAACAGCGTGCGCTGACTCGACTTCAAAATCTTTTCACCAAATATAACTTCAACTCCCTTAAGATGCGTGTAAAAATTACAACCACTACAACCCTGATTTTATTTCACAACCCTTAAAATGTCAGCTGTAACAAGTGCAAGCCTTATTTTCCCTTGGGCCACTATGATCTTGTGCATTTAAAAACAACTCTACCTCTCGTAGATTTGAAGTGAAGTCAAGCCACCTGAGGTTAGCAAATCCCAACGGAAATTGAATATGGTAAAATATGGAATTGCCGAAACGTTTCTTGATTTTAAACTAACCAATGAAAACATCGTATGTCAAGTAGCAGCAGCTTTCAAGATTAGTTTCTTCGAATGCCATTTCATTGTTTTACAACTTAACTAGTGAGCCTTAGAATCATAAATCGAGATACGGTAGGGCCTATTATTCTTCGTAATAACTCAGTTTTGATTAATTAACTGAATAATCTCTCTTCTTATCCACTAGTACAATTAAAACTTTAACACACACTTATCACTAACTTCATTATCTAACGTATTGAGTTGTTTTTACTTTCTTTGAACATTCCATCTAATACAGGTTTTCTTTAGTTGTAACACGCATGTTTTAGGGCTGGTTGTAACGTTGGATTTTGCGTGATGCGAGTGTTTACTTTTATATTGATGTATAACAGTATATTTACCGCGTCGTAAATCTCATATTAAATTAATTATAATTAAAATTGCCTGTGTTCCCGCCACGGGATCGAACCGGGGACCTTGCGCGTGTGAGGTCACTACATGATAACCACTACACTGCGGAAACTACGAAGAAGTTCATATTGGTAGTTATAGCAAAATATCAGTTGTTTTATATTAATTCTTAACGAACAGCTGATTTCATTGAACAGCTGATAGGCTATAATAAGTTTAAGGAATGTTGTTGATTGAAAACTAACTATATTAAAATTCTTTTTATATTCTTCTTATTTTCTGCTAGGATTATTGTCACTATGTTGAGTATAATGATCTGCCTTCCCTAGCTTAGTCAATTCTACTTTCGTTGACGCGTTTCGGAGAACCTCCATCTTCAAAAACTATAGCTATACTCTATTTTTTTCGGTCGTCCCTCCTGTTAATTTTTGAAAATCTTTAGATTTCTAAACGTAATATCTGCTTGCGACGATATCTGTTCATTTATTATGTTTTCTCCCTTTAATTTAGATTTAAAAATTTCCAAGTTCTCTAAAATGTTCATACGTCTTCCTTTTTCTGCCACATGCAGTACCTTCATTGAGTTTTTTATTTCTCGAGGTATGTGTCCTTCTTTTATTAAATGTGACGCATAATTTGAATCATTTTTGCCGTATATGATCTAACATGTTCTTTAAACCTTTAATTTGTCGCGTTTCCGAACAAAGTATCGTAATTAAAATGAAAATTATGAGAAAACGTGATACGTGATTTTTATTTTTGGTTCAAAAACAGAATTTATTTTTTGACTTTTTCTGTTTTCTTCCTACCACCACTGTACTTATTGAAATAACCAGTAAGTTAAATATTTTGTTTCTTCCTATTTGATTTTCTCCTTCTTCACTTATCTCCTGTAACTGAATGGGAACATAAGCCGCCTCGGTGGCCTAGTGGATAGCGTACTAGGCTTTCGGGTTCGATTCCCGGCGAGGGCTTGGCATTTTTCATACGCTATAAAATCATCCCACCGTCTGCATTAGCCCAAGTGTGCACAATAGTCAGACGTTAAACACAAAAAAAAACAAACAAAAAAATGGGAACATAAGAGCCTCCAGAAGAGCTCGCAATGCCCTCTTGCCAAGTCCCTCAGCTTCCTCGATCGATGCATCCTTCCCCTCCGTCCTTTTTTCGGTACCACAGAGTCATTTCCTTTTTCGTGTCCTCTGATGGATTCACTCCAGTACATTCTTCCGAGGCGGTAATGAAAGGACATAACCCAAAATAGTTAGTTGATAGTAAATTAAGCCCCCACCTCTAGGTTTGTGTGCCCATAAGTGATTTGACCCGAGTACTTTCTTCACTACAGTATGTACAAAAGTAAACCATATTTTCTGTGAAGTGTTTCGTAAATACAATTAATGTTACACCGATAAACGTTCAGGTTTTACTGTACAAAAAAACCAATAATTTTAATAAGAAATGAACAAAGATGTGCAAAATTAATAAAAAAGCAATAAGTCTTGAATTGTAACAGTGAATGGGATTACTGAACTGAAAATAAAGTGAATTAAGACGTGATTGGTTTTGAATTCGATAAAGAATTCGCTTCGAATTAAGTCAGACGACTACTGTAAAGTGCCTGCAGGTCAAATTAGAGCAGAGATGCAGGAATACGAAATTAATTTAATTGTTGAATTGTCGCTTCCTTTTACAGGGGGGGAGGAGAAGTAAGTTATTTTATTTTAATTGCTACTAGGCCGCTACGCTCTAAGTTTTAAGTAAACAACAGTTTTGGAATTGAAAATAATAGCGTCACGCAGGCGTGGAAACGAATTTACAACACAAATTATATTTTTTATCTTAAAACATTTTTGATATGACTTTACCACTGTAATAAGCAATGAAGTACTATCTAGCTTAAAATACTAATTTATGCAGATTTTCACGCTGGTGAGCTTAAATTTTCAACAAGCTATAATGTAAAAAAAATAAGGTTTTCTTAAGATTCGAAATGGCCGCCATTTTAAAACTGCTGAACGGAAATTGTCTAACTGTTACCAAACTCAATTTATGTGCAAAGTTTGAATTAAATCAGAGAAATTACGTTTTTGAGAACTATAACACACACATTCTGTTTGAAGAACTGCTCACAAATAATCGCACGTCCCAAGTAGAGCTGAAGTGCAATATTTCAAATGCCATTGTCAATTTCACTGGATCTTATCAGCCTGTCTAATGTGCGTTGATGGTGGGTCGATCTACGTCAACTCAAGCCAGCCCACGTACTATTTACATTATCTTCGACGATTATAAAAAAATTACATATGTTATTGGACCAAAAATAAAAATCATGTATAATGTTTTCTCTTCTTTTTTGTTTTAATCACGATAATTTCTTCGAAAACACGACTTAACCTATTTATAGCGTATCAGCTGTTCAATGAAATCAGTCGATCGGTTCGTTAGAAATTAGTATAAAACCACCGATCTTTTACCATAACTACCAATATAAAAATTAATTTAACAATTTCATATGTTTACATCCATCGAAGTTCTTCGTAGTTTCCGTAGTGTAGTGGTTATCACGTGCGCCTCACACGCACGATGTCCTCGATACGATCCAGGGCGGAAACACAGACTATTTAAATTATAATTAATTTTATATGAGACTTGCGACAAGCAAAATATACTGTTATACATTTGTGCACTCGTACCACGCGAATCCAACATGACAACCAGCCCTAAAGCATGATACATGTTAAAAGTGTTGGCTTTCTTCAGTTCATCTTCAGATTTGGAGCGGGAACCACCTCGAAGATGCTGATTAAAATTTTGAAATAAATTTGGAACAATGTTCCTTCTGGAAACAGTTTTGATGAACGGCTTTATCATGTTTTAAATACAACGATAATTCATTAATTCATATACGTATGTATATATATATATATATATATATATATATATATATATATATATATATATAGTATACATCACGTTAAATATCATTTTTTAAATTAGTTGTAACTGCATCTCATATATTTCGCCAAAAGCGTTATTGATATTATGCAATCAAACAGCCTGATACACATTGTATATATTGTTGCAATGAAGTTATGTATGTAACACAAATAGAATTATGTTGTATATTCGTGGCTTAGCGCGTTTGAAATGTTGCCCGAATCAGAAGTGAACTCATTTGTTGGGCATTAGCACGAAAGCCTCATTACAGCGCCGGGTGTTTATACAGCGGTGTGAATATTACAGTGCTGTATTACGGTTTGCATAACGTCCGGTAGAAGGGGCTGAATGATTTAGCTTTGGTTGTTTGAAAAGCGGAGTAATTATGCGTTTTTTACAAGTGATATTATGATGAGCTGAACAAATATTCGTGCAACTTTAAGGGTTATGTACGTTTTGGGATCACTGGAATATAAATAAGTGTTTTTCACTTTTTCACTATACGAAGTATAGAGAAAGTATTGTGCACGTTAAATATTTCTGTATTATCGTCGATATTAACAGACTTTCTGTTCCTAAAAAGTGTTTACTTGTATCATTAAGTCTATAATACAGGGTCAAGGCTTGTGCGTGTGTGTGTGTGTTTCCACATTATTAAAGGCAGATTTTCATGAAATTTTTTTTAATAATCTCTTTGTACATATTTCGGGACAGTTTTTTTCGAATTTTCTTAACGATTTTCGTATTAAATATTTCTCTGACGTATTTCATACAGAACCAAACAAAAGATATTTGCTGCTGTATCCCCGAAAAAGTTTACGATTTGCAGCCGTCGAAAGGCTAAAATGATATAATTAACATTTTATGTTGGAATTCTTTTTATATTCTTCTTCTTTTCTGCTAGGATTATTATCACTGTGCTCAGTATAATGATCTAGCTTCGTCAATTCTACTTTCGTTGACGCGTTTCGGAGAACCTCCATCTTCAAAACTATATCTGTACTTATATCATAGATATATTTTTTGGAGTTTTTAGTTTTATGTTGGATTTTAAAACTTTGTCTACAAGTTTTTTCTTTACGAAATTCAGTAAAGTAAAATTACTAAATTTAAAAAAAGCTTTAATAATAGTTTCGACAAGTTGGTTAACCACAAAACCTTTAAGAGTTTCAAAATGGTGGCCTTTTCAAATTGTAAAAACTTCATAAAATCAGATTTCTTCGTAATCAGCGTTACAAGTCGCAGTACTTAGAATATTCAAAATCCATTGAAATTTGATTTTACGTCGGTCAATGTTTTTTTATATTTTCAATGTAAAGTAAAATTTCCAACTTTTATGAAAATTCTAGTAGAGGAAGAAATTAACGGTGAAATCAGAATTTCAAAAGCAGTTTAGGATAAAAACAATTACTTTTAACTATTTAGCCGCCTCGGTGGCC
>CM040184.1:83022953-83030453 GCA_022606455.1 Callitettix versicolor
AAAACATTCAAGACCATAAATATTATTAAATGGCCGCCATTTTGAAACGTTGAACGAATTTTGCTGATACCTGAACTTGTTCAAGGTATTACTAATCGATTTTTGTACCAATCAAATCAATTTTAACAACTGCTCCAAGAGTCATGTAGAATTTAAAATCGATGCTCATTACCCGAGTCTGAGACCCTCTAATTAATGATTGTATACAACGCCCTTAATGTTATATAGATGTAGGTCAACTCCTTTCAGCTAACAGAATTGTATCGTGTTTTATGTCAGTGCTTAGAAACGTTCACCTTTATAGTAGGTCATAAACATTAAGTGTCTTTTCCTGGAGTACATTAGAATAAAATTATGTAACCAATTTATCTGAAACAGGAGGCTTTTAAATTATTCACCGCCTTTACGTTTATAGCCGGCGAACTCCTTCATACAGGCCCTGCGGTTTGTTAAAACATCAACCTGCGCAGCAGACAAATAGGCCAGAGCGCATGCGCCATCTCTATCCCCTCCACTTTACCGTCTCCAAGCGTTGTTACAGAATGAATCAAAAATCTTTATCAGCGTTATGTACAGAGTTCAGAGAAAAAGAATTTTTTTTAAGGCGAAAAACACATTGAGGCTATTATCGCCTCCCTAAATGTAAGTGTGAGTGTAAAGTGTTAAAGTCGTAAGTGTGTGTTAGACTCGGGTACCGCGAGGGACGCCTAAATCCTCTCAATAGGAGCAGATAGTCAGCACCCCCTGCAGGGGAAAAATGAAATAAAATTTAAAGTACGTGTTAAAATTTTAAATAAACATTTTTCATAATTTATAAATACAAGTACATTGTTATTTCCTTACAATATTAATTTTTGTCTCCATTAAATGGAAATTGTAGTATTTTTTAACTATTTTAACTTAACACTATTATAACTCGTACTAGTTTTACAATAATTTATATTGACAAATCTTGAAAATTTACATGTGCTTTTATTTAATGACAAAAATCTAAACACTACTATGTTGAGTATTATGATCTGCCTTCCCTAGCTTCGTAGATTCTACTTTTGTTGACGCGTTTCGGAGAACCTCCATCTTCAAAAACTATATCTATACTCATGTTTTTTGAGTACACTATAAATCTATACTATAGTTTTTGAAGATGGAGGTTCTCCGAAACGTGTCAACAAAAGTAGAATTGACGAAGCTAGGGAAGGCAGATCATAATACTCAATATAGTGACAATAATCCTGGCAGAAAAGAAGAAGAATATAAAAAGAATCTAAACACTATTTTAGTACAGTAACCTTGAAATGAGGCCGAATCTTATCTGCGACGGTTAAGGCTCATCTGCCGCGCAGGGGGTGCAGACTAGCTTGAGAGGATTTAAACATTCCTCGCGGTACCCGAGTCTAACACTCACACTTACATTTAGGGATGGGATAATAGCCTTAATGTGCTTTTCGCCTTAAAATAATTTTTAAAAAATTAGGGCTCATCTGTTTTATTTGTAATATGAAAGTGTTAAATGACAATTCACGCTGATTACGGTGGCAAAATCATATTCTTTAAAAAAGTGTAAAGGAAGCATTAGTCATCCAATAAGAGGAAAATAACATCGAACGACGAACAGAAACACGACAACTATTTGTCAATGGAATCATTTTGCAGGTCGGATGAAAGATGGTTAAATTATGATTCAAGCACAGATAGATTAACAATTAAGATAGATTCGGACTTGAACACAGATGAGATCTTCCTTTTTAAATAGATTTATAAACGGCTTTTTCAACGCTTAAGCAGGTCCTTTTAATGTGAAACCCAGCCGTCCGTATCTCTTTGATGTTCTATCTGAAGACCTTCACTATTTTTGCGTTTCTGTTTATATGTTGCTTCCATTCTCTTGTCTTCCACTGGGTGTCGCACGTCATGTACTGTATCACGTCTTCGTTCATGGTTCCACTAGTGTCTGCTCTAGTTCCCGAAGCATACAAACATATATTTTTATATATTCGGATTTTTGATTCTCGTTTTATAACCCGGTTCTTCCATCACACGTCCTGTTATTCTTGGTGCTTTATCGGATTTGCTCTTTATCTCGGATCTCGTGTTTTGGGTTGGCGGTTAATTGGGTTTAAGAGTAACAGAGTACCTTCTGTTTGTGTACTTCAGTACTACAATTCTGCCAAATTTTAACAATATCGTCAATGACGATTTTGAGGACATCCGTTTTTTGTTAATTTTTAAAGATGTCTTGAAAAAGCGCTTTACAACGAAATGATTTGTAGAAATTTAATCTATTTTCCGTTTGTGATTTAATTTTTTCCGTCATATGACGCGTTTCGGAATTACAATCCCATCTTTAGATTCTGTCTTCGAAAATCTTTAATACATTAAAATTTATATAAGAAACAAAACATATACGCGCACACACACACACACACACACACACACACACACACACACACACACACACACACACACACACACACACACACACACACACACACACACACACACACACACACACACACACACACACACACACACACACACACACACACACACACACACACACACACACACACACACACACACACACACACACACACACACACACACACACACACACACACACACACACACACACACACACACACACACACACACACACACACACACACACACACACACACACACACACACACACACACACACACACACACACACACACACACACACACACACACACACACACACACACACACACACACACACACACACACACACACACACACACACACACACACACACACACACACACACACACACACACACACACACACACACACACACACACACACACACACACACACACACACACACACACACACACACACACACACACACACACACACACACACACACACACACACACACACACACACACACACACACACACACACACACACACACACACACACACACACACACACACACACACACACACACACACACACACACACACACACACACACACACACACACACACACACACACACACACACACACACACACACACACACACACACACACACACACACACACACACACACACACACACACACACACACACACACACACACACACACACACACACACACACACAGGAATACAATAAATACATTACTCAATGTTAAGTAAGCGTGCAGTGCGGTATTTCGGAACCGACTGATTCTAAACGCGTTATGGCGTAAGTAACTTAAGTTATTGACGGAAAATAGATTAAATGTCTACAAGATCAGAGACTTGGATACAATATTAAACACGAATTTTTAAAATGTTTGAACATTACTTTTAGTATCCTACCATGTGCACAAATACACAGAATGGAGACCTATGTAAAAACCATTTTAAAACTAAAATTACCTACAACTTTATTAATTACACTAAAACCGTATGATCATTATTTCGTGATTATTATACTTTCTGTATACTTCGTATAGTGATAAGTAATGAAATACTTTTGTGTAGCGAACAACTGACCTGTACTTCTGGAGGCGTAGACAGGGTGTACACAACAGCGTCCGCGATGGCCTTTGGTTCGATCAGAGGACAATGGTTAGTGAGGGAAGGCATGCTGATTGTTTCGAAAATCGGCGTCATCACCCGTCCTGGGCTGATACTCTGCCAAGAAAAACAACTTTTTGTATTGCTAATTGTTACAAACTTTACATCAAATGTACCTGTTATAAGTTACAAATACTCACAGTGACTTTTATCTTTGACCCGGCGTCCACCAGTTCCCGGCGTAAGTGTTCCGTCAGCATCGTCACCACGTGTTTAGACACGGAGTAAATACAATGCGACATCATATTCGTTAGCATGTGTCCCACTAAACTGAAACATAACGGGCACTCATAGAAACCACATTTTGTTTAAAACGTGCTTGGCTCCTCAGTTGATTTGCATAAAATTTATATGTCTCTGTCTCTGTTAGCATTTTACAGCAAAAGTGATCATAAAAAATTTAAGGGACGTTAAAAATTATAGTGTATTTGAGATAGAGAGAGAAAGAGGGAGAGGGAGAGATGTAGATAGTTAAATGATATAGAAAAACAAAAGAGAAGGAGAGAGAGTGAAATAGAAAGCAAAATAGATAGTTAAATGTTAAATAGATAGATAGGTAGATGGACAAAAGAGAAAGAGAGAGAAAGAGAGAGAGAGAGAGAGAGAGAGAAGAGATGTAGATAGTTAAATGATATAGAAAAACAAAAGAGAAAGAGAGAGAGTGAAATAGAAAACAAAATATATAGTTATATGTTAAATAGATAGATAGGTAGATGGACAAAAGAGAAAGAGAGAGAGAGAGAAAAAGAGAAATAAAATATATAGTTAAATGTTAAATAGATAGATAGGTAGATGGACAAAGAGAAGAGAGAGAGAGAGAGAGAGAGAGAGAAGAGATGTAGAGATGTTAAGAGAGAGAGAGAGAGAGAGAGAGAGAGAAAGAGAGAAAGTGAGAGAGGGGGTAGAAAGAGAGAGAAAGTAATAGAAAAAGCGTACGTAAGTACAATGTCGGTTCAGTTTAAATTGATTTGGCACAAAAATCAATGTTTTTATAAAAACTTAGAAAACCTAATTATTCTAAAACAAAATAAAGTCATTTCAACCATTATAAAATGGCGGAAACTCGAAACTTTAAAACATTCGTGACATTTTAATCTATAACTTATACACTAACATTTTTTTAATAACTTTTCAAGACCATTTAACAGTTTATAGTGCTAATTTTTGCAGATTTTAATACTGCCTCCGAAGTGGAATCAGATTTTCAGAAAAGAGTAAGGTTAAAAAAATTTGCTTCCATCACGTCAGCGAAACAGTTGCGTGCAGTGGTTATTTTACACTTCTTTTATCAGTAATGGTGAAGTTCTGAATGGATACATAATCATCTTGTTTGTTATTTTCTCAATCAATTTTGTGTTTAAAAAAAAATTGGTATAAAACCTATTACAAGGTGCACAGTGGAGATACAACTCACCTATTAATGTGTATTATATGGCCGTCAGTGACGTCACGATTGCGCATGGATTTTAGCGCTTCTCTCGTGCACACGCTCAGTCCAAACACGTTCACGTCAAATATGCTCTTCCACTTGTCTATGTCGCCATCTTGGAAAAAAAGTCATATTACAATTTACTAGATTAAATATATTTACTCATTTTAGATTGTTTATGAATAAAAATTCGTAGCATAAATCTATAATAAGAAACGAGAATAATTTATTCAATCTAAAGTGGGTAAAGAAAAACTGCAGTTGGTAAAAATGTAATACAACGTACTGTCTTTAGTAACTTTCCTGGTAAAGTTAATTCTGGCTAAAGCTAGGAGCGCGGAAGTTGGATACTTATTTGTGAGACATTCTATAGTCCAACCACTTAGTAAACGAACTAAGCGAGAATTTCTCGCGCATGTAGGAGAAATTCTCCACTCCAGCTCCCTCCAACAGTCCACTGACACATGCGTCTGACAATTTGAGTCTACAAAACTGTTTAATGTTTATTTTATCAGCTGTGAAGTGGTACTACTCAGCTTTAGTGAAAGACAGAAGGAAGAAGCTGTGGTGAAAGAGTGGTAACTCGACCTTTCACTCGCACATTTGTTTTTCTCTCACCTACTGCTATTCGTAGCAGGCCGTTTTCTAAGTGGCTGATTTATACCTCTAACACAACCTACCAATAACTCGGGTACGGCCACTGATGCCAGCATTGTTAATAAGGACGTCGACACCTCCATGGCCATCCTCTAATTTCTTGAATAATTCGACAATTTCCGCTTCTTTGCTGACGTCACATTGTAAGGGAATGAACTGACCTTTTAACTCGCTGAATTCGGACTGTAAGACCTGCGTGAAAGAAAATTACAATTACCAACTTTATTACTTTTCAAATATTACAACACACACACACACACACACACACACACACACACACACACATATATATATATATATATATATATATATATATATATATATATATATATATATATGTATATATGTATATATATATATATATATATATGTGTGTGTGTGTGTGTGTGTGTGTGTGTGTGTGTGTGTGTGTGTAAGTAACAATAATAGTAATAATAATACACTATCTACTTGTAAAAACTTAGTAAAACAATACTTTCTAAGTATACTGTGCTGATAAGAGATAACAGTTTTGTAAAACGTGACATTTTTACTATTTGCCGGATTATAAAACTGTTATCTTTTTTTCGATTACAAATGACATGCTTAAAGTATCAAATCATTACTCTAGTTGTACACTTTTAAAGAAGTTACAGATTTTTTCAAAATGATGTATTACAGTAAAACCCATACTCTAAAATGTGCACCGATCCTGACCTGTAGAACACGTTTAAGTTAAAAATTTTAATCCTTTTGTAACTTAAATACGGTTGTATAATTATGCATACAAATACGCAAAGAACACCACAGCGTGAGAAACAAATACAAACAAAATCTATTCTTTAAAATGAAAAGAAATTAACTGAATATGGACAAAATAAATATCTAACTGATCAACTTACTTTAGTCTGGTTTCGGTAACATTGCTACCATCTTCAGTGGGATACCGAACAGAAATAACACTAAAATATAAACTATGTTGGAAAGCTCCCTGAACAGGCCTGCCTAATCTAGATCAGTTTTGTCGAAGGAGTTAGGCCGTATGTTCGACCGTTAAAGTTTTAAAAATTGTTCTTTATCAAAGTGCTTAACGGATTTTCCTGCAGACCAAAAATACGATCGTTAAAGTATCACTCACAACACTTATAACATTGGTAGCGATCTCCTAAACGTGTTCTAAAGTCACGATCGGTGCACACTTTATGGTTTTGAGTCTTGAAACTGCACTAGTTTGTTTTTCAATGTAAATAAGACCTATTTAAATGGTTTCGTCTGAAATAACGTACGTTCTATCGAAGATAAATTGCTTACACTGTTACTCGCATCGGAGCTAAACACAGATGAATAACAACACTTACTAGTAATTTGTCCAATCTTCGAGCCACGCCGACCACTCGCAAGCCTTGACCGACTAGTTCTCTGGTGATAGCCTCTCCGATACCGGAACTGGCTCCGGTCACAAGAACAGTTCTGCCGTGCCAACGTTCCATTGTTCACTGAGTCTATTTTTATAACGAGCCGAGTACAGGCAAGTTAGATAACAGGTAACTTGTAACGCAACGGCGCCGTGACGTCACAACATTGTCCGAACGAAGCGTCACTACATACGTCATATTATAAAGACTGTACAATTAATACACTTTCAATCACCAATTTAATTTAAAAACGACCTTCTTAAACGAATATAAAAACCATTCGCTGCTTTTATAATTTTAATAATTTCGTGATAAAAGCGAATTTCTAAAAATATTGTCTTCCTTACTTTCCCAATGAAAATAATTATGATTTTCTTCTTTAAAATGTAAAAATGAACCCTGACCGCC
>CM040184.1:83037953-83070453 GCA_022606455.1 Callitettix versicolor
TGGAGGACTTCTGTGTAGAGTGTCACCAACAGGCCTGACAGTAAGCTCAGTCACCTGTATACAGACAAAATATATTAAAAAATTAAATAATGTATAATCTACTCTAAAATTATAAAAAAATTTGATATGATATGCAGCTGAAAAATTGTTAAGCTATGATGACTCGGGAGTGGAAATGACGTTTACCTAAACAACTGACTTTACAACACAGCTGTTCCTTCAACAATACTAATATCAACTATGATTCTTTTAAAATGATTAAGATTATTTATTCGAATTGAGGCCTTGGGCTGACAGATGCATTTTAGTTAAAAAATTATAAATTTAACTAAGAAAATAATTAATTATGGGCTCTGTGGTCGATATAGCAAAGACGCACTGTTGTCTGTCTGGACAGCGCATCTCGAGGTTGTTAGTTCTAATTGACAGTTACTACCGTTTCTTTAGATTAACTGTTAACGTTGATCTAAAGATAAAAAACGTTGATAATGATCCCTCGTCTTTACTAATAGCTGACAAAAATGGACGTTAAGCAAAACAAAAAACTTTTAAGTAATATTTGTTTTGTATTTTAAGCGAAATAGCATATTGAGACTATTATCGCCTCCCTAAATGTAAATGTGAGTGTAAAGTGTTAGTCGTAAGTGTAAGTGTTTGTTAGACTCGGATACGCGGGGGACGTCTAAACCTTAAATAGGTGCAGCTAGTCTGCACCCCATGCGGGGATAATAGCTTTTTAATTTTATTATACATGGTGTTTAGAAAAATGGTTCCAAGAATTCAAGGCGTGATTTCCCACATCAAAATTAGATGAAAAGTACCAATAAACGTAGGTCCAAAAACGCTCGTTTTCCGTCTGGCCGCCATTTTGTTTTATATAAGAAACAATTTATATTTTAAGAACGGTTCAAGGTAGCTTTAAGAAATTTGGCACACGTATTCGTATCTGTATCGACGACTGCTTAAAAAAGTAAGAAAATTTTTTTGAAAATGGCGGCCATTAATATTTTTTAATTGTGAATAACTTTTTAATCTTATATTTTGTTCGATTATAGATAAAATGTTGTCTATTTCATCATAAACAAACTGAAACTTTAATTTTCAAAATCCGATTGAATGTAACGAAGTTAGGACAATATTTGTGTGCGCGCCATTACTGGCTTTCGTAGACTGAAATTTCAGTCCACCATTTCCTCCTAAGGTAAATGGAAACATGGCAATCGTAAAATGTCACATTTTGAAGAAAGTGACACCTTTTTATTAATGGCACGTAGAATAATACTAAAATAATTTTAAAAATTTCAAAAACTTTACGTTTACTCTTCAGTTAATATTATACTATTGTAAAATACATTAACGCGTTGAGTGCCCATGACGCACACGTGTGTGTCACGTGGAGTCCAGTCTAACGAAGCCCATGACAAACACGTGTGCGTCATACTGCACAGTTATTTTTATAAAGTTCTGAGAAATTGGGCTTTGCTGGCCAAGTTTAGGTAAAGGTCTTTATTTAGGACAGTCTATTGTTTGAGAAAATACCGTTGGTTTCAGGTTTTTGTTGTTATAAGAGTGCATTTACTAGTTTGTTTAACAAGTACGCGTTTCCTACTCTTGAGAGAAATTTTATTTCATTAAAATTTTATTTTATTCTAGAAAGTGTTTGGTTTAGAAATGTGTGGTGTATTTTCTATTTTGTTAAATTTTGTGTTTGGTTTATTGGCAAAAAGCCACTTGTAACAGTGGCAAAAAGAAAACGTTGTTGGCAATACTATCGGCAAAACACTCTACTTCTACCCAGATCTACCAGGATTGTGCTTAAAACCATGTTTTAGAGTATATCACCAAAACCTATAATTTTTAACATAAAAATATCATTTTATAAATCACGAAATTAATTTAAGAGTTTTTATAATTTTTTTGTCATTAAGAATTTTTTAAATATTAATTATGTATTTTTAAATGACTAAAAAAAGTAATTCAAATAATAATGTACTGTTTTGTAACTAAAATATTTTAAAACTTTAATTAAACTTTTAAAAATTTATTTTATTTTAAAATTTAAACTGCTTATAAATTTGACGCACACGTGCGCGTCATTGTGCATTATAGGACCAATAGCAGCAAACTGTCTTGCAAAGCCCCATGACGCACACGTGATTGTCATGACCTTGGTTGCGTGCGAAACAGAGGGGCAATACAGTGCAGTAAGTGAATACAAGTAGGCACTGAATGTATTAAAGAACTAACCTGTACATCCGATGGCGTAGAGAGTATGTAGACAACAGCATCTGCGATGGCCTTCGGTTGTATTAGTGGGCAGTGATTCAGGAGTGAGGGCATGTTGGTTGTTTCGAAAATCGGGGTCAACACTCGTCCGGGGCTGATACTCTGATACCAGTTTAATTTTCATAAAACAAAACAAAAATATGATGCAATAAATCCCTTACAACGTCAAAGAAATATTTTAGAATCTGTGATTGAAACTGTAAATACGCTCATAATGTATGTTCAACTTGAAAATGAAAACGAAGTTAAAAAGTCTATTATTGCAAGAACGATCTGCAGAATTAAAGAAAGTTACACTTTTAAAGTTCTTTGTTGACAAATTAAATCTTAAAACCTCACTTAAGCTGGATTTTTCAAAATCGGTTTTCAATAATCAGATCGTATTTAGCCGCCCAATAAAAAAACAGGTTTTGTGCAAGTTTTGATCATTTATTTCATAATTTTGTAGCAAATTTAAAAGATAATACGGTTCATACGTAAATCAAAAGAAAGTAAAATAAGTTCGAAACAGACTTCGAGAATTACTTTGGTTTTTGGCTTTGCTCTCAAACGGTTATTTTTACAGAAATAAAAACACCTTTTATTTGTGTGTCTTTAATAATTGAATCGAGACCGAAATACGTTTTACCTGAAATGTATTCTTTGTCGAATATTCTACGTTTTCTTTAGACATTTTTTTAATCTTGACAATAACTTTTCAAAGTTAACAAATATTTCCTATCCTATTCTAATTAGTAGGACTTAGTCAAATTAAACAAAAATAGAAAAACTAATTTATTCAAAAAAAAACTGAAATGACTGAGTTTAAATTAAATATTCTACTTTACTAGTGCTGGCTGCTTGGTGACGTATTTAGAGTGACTTTTTAAAAATTTAAATGTAAACTTAATTTGAAACTTTATGAATTAATTGAATAAGTTTGTAGGTTTGCACTGTGACCTTTTTAAATCTATTGTGCCCCGTTTGTGTATTCCTGAGTTGCAAAGTTACAGCGCCTTCTTCAATCCTAGTTTCTTTATAAAATCTAGCATTTTGAGGGGATTCAAGGTGGATAGTTCCCCCGTCTGTTTGCTAATTTTCCCATTTCCTTATCGTGGTACTTGCAGATGCTTGCACTGCTCGTAACTCTTTTTCTATTTGTCTTTTTCTTGACCGTTATTAAGGAAGTTATTCTCCATTTGGCAAACTTTTTCTATTGTACGGTGAGGTACTGCTCAATTTACTTTATATTCTTACCAATATTCAACACCCATAAGTAGTTAAGGGAATGAGGTCCATCTATATAGAGCGCTGCATGCATTGATAGTTGCCAGGCTCCAAAGGCTCTTTTCACATACTATATTAGTCGCTTAGAAAACGGCCTGATAAGAACATCAGTGGGACTGAGGCAAAAAAGATGTGCGAGTGAGAGATCGAGTCCCCACTCTCTCAACACAGCTCCCTCCTTTTCTTTCACTATCGCTGAGTAGTAAACGTTTGTAGACTCAGTTTGACAGACTCTGTGTCACTGGACTATTGGAGGGGGTTGGAGGGGAATTCTCCTACATGCGCTTGAAATTATCGCGCAGGCCGTTTACTATAGGTCGGTGTTATTCACTCCATCAACACGGGTCGCTTTACACTTGTAGAGTTAGCCAAGATATGTAAAGTAGTGATGTGTGTGTGTGTGTGTGTGTGTGTGTGTGTGTGTGTGTGTGTGTGTGTGTGTGTGTGTGTGTGTGTGTGTGTGTGTGTGTGTGTGTGTGTGTGTGTGTGTGTGTGTGAATAGGTGAGTGAAGGTAGTACGAGCTAGAGGTACGGTGGGGTCGCTAAGCCCATCAGCTGCTCACTTCAGCTGCCTCCGCCGAACAAAACTTTTAATACAAATTGCCTTCATTCAAATTGTAATTACTTACATTTGAGAACTTTAAATACAAACTTGTTATTGAAAAGTTTTTAAATTAAAAAGTTACGACTTCAGTGTTCGTGACAAATACTCACAGTGACTTTTATCTTTGACCCGGCATCCACCAGTTCCCGGCGTAAGTGTTCCGTCAGCATCGTCACCACGTGTTTAGACACGGAGTAAATACAATGCGACATCATATTCGTTAGCATGTGTCCCACTACACTGAAACATAACGGGAATTAATATAAAACACATCCTGGTGAAGATATCCTATTAGCCAATGAGTTTTAGAAATTTAGAGACTGCGTGAAACGTGCTTCTGTCGATACGCAGACATCTGTTTTGGTCGCTACAAGCAGCTGGTGGATTGGGTTGGCTTGAATTGTATTAGTTCTGTACGCGCGCCCGAGTTCAGCCGACCATACACGACTGTTCCCGAAGCTTCCAGTGGCAAGCAAGTTTACATTTATTAATGAAACATAACCTCACTTCTGCAGAATAAAAAATGTAATACCAATTTAACAAATCTAATTATTTTATCACCATCAGTGTCATTTTTTCTTTTAAATTCCTATTTTCTGGAAGGTAATTAAATTTGTATTATAGTATCACTATAGATAAATAAAAGTTGTACTTTCGCGAGAATATTTTACAGATTATAATTTTCGCTAGGTAATTTATTCCTTACTGCGGTTGCGCAGGCAGGACTCACCTATTAATGTGTATTATGTGGCCGTCAGTGACGTCACGATTGCGCATGGATTTTAGCGCTTCTCTCGTGCACACGCTCAGTCCAAACACGTTCACGTCAAATATGCTCTTCCACTTTTCAATGTCGCCATCTTGGAAATAATAAAACAGAGAACTGTTATTTTTCTAATTAACAATTTCAAATAATTTCGTACTTAAAAGTAGTTCTTTAAGTTTATCAAATTTTATTTTAACTTTTCTATTTCTGAATAAGTGCATAGTAAAAATGCTCTATTTTTTCACATATATAACCGCACCCCGAGGACCCGGGTTCGATTCCCGGCCAGGGCTTGGCATTTTCATACGCTATAAATCATCCCATCGTCTGCATTAGCCCAAGTGTGCACAATAGTCGGACGTTAAACACAAAAAAAATTCACATATAACCTATATTAGTGCATTATTTGAAAGAATCTTAATCTAAAACCTTATTGTCGAAAAAAAGGAAAATCAGGATCGATCAAAAATACTTTTTTTTCAAAATTCGCTCATTTGTTTTTGCTAAACTTTTGTTCATATTGTTATGAAATTCTTTCACCTAACATCAGTAATATATTTCAAATTATTATATAAAACAAATAAACTACAAAAAAAAATCTAATTATTTATTACTGCGTAGAATATGATTAAGTGTTCGACTACCGATAACTCTGGTACGGTGGTTGATGCCAGCGTTGTTAATAAGGACATCAACTCCACCGTAGGCATCTTCTATTTTTTTGAACACGTCGACAATATCTGTTTCCTTAGTGACGTCACACTGCAGGGGGATGAAACGACCCTTGAGCTCGGCTAATTCTGAGCCTAACGTCTGTAAAAAAAAAACAATAAATATTTAAATTATTTACTGGCGGTACAGAAAATCCCTTAAGTTTTTAATTACAATTTTAAAGTTAGTAAACTGCAAAAAGAAAATATTTCTTGGACGTATTCACAAATATTGTGCACGCAGCTTTTATTGATTGACTTTGATTAAGGCCGTACAATTTATTGATTTGAATTGATTAAGGCCGTACGATCAGCATTAAAAACGGTCTAAATGAAAATTTTAAATTATCAAATGAAATTGAAAATGCAAACATTAATCAGGGTTCATTATCAATGTAATTTGGAAATTTAAAATATTAATACATGCAGTTTCAAAGCCAAGGTGTTTCCAAATTAGAATTGTAAATGGAAAAATCGATTAACCGCAAGTTTGAAACGGTGAAGTGAATTTTGTTTGGTGAAGATCGATTTTTTTTGTATCGAGTTTGAATCAAATCAGACGTTTAACATGCAAGACACACATACAACAATTAAGACATCTTCAAAAAGTGATCTAAACGTCAGGATCTGCGATCGTTTCAAGGTTGTTACCGTCTAATGACCCTTTTGCAGTAAATTCCCCACTGACCAACGTTAAAATGTAACTTTCAGTATGATAAATGAAAAAAGTTGTAAAAGTATAAGTTGTTATGATTTTATTGAATGATTAGGTTCTTTTAAACGCTCACCAACCGGAATCAATATCCGTTTCTTAGGTTACTTGGATATGTTGTTCTGCCAAGACGAGCTGAGCTCACGAAAACACTGCCAAGAGATGTTCTGATTTGCATACAACAACATTTAGTTTTGTCCTGAATACAGGATTAGTGCTTAGGTCTGATGCACGTGTGCGCGCGTGCGTGTGTGTAACGCTTGAGTTAAGAAAAATCAATTCCAAAAATTAATAAAGATTATGTAAAAAAAAATATTTGAATTAGTACATTTATGTAAGCTACTATATCTGTGTGTGTTCAGTATAATGATCTGCCTTCCCTAGCTTCGTCAATTCTACTTTCGTTGAAGCGTTTCGGAGAACCTCCATCTTCAAAAACTATATCTATACTATATAAGAGTGTAGATATAGTTTTTGAAGAGGGAGGTTCTCCGAAACGCGTCAACGAAAGTAGAATTGACGAAGCTAGGGAAGGCTGATCATTATACTGAACACAGTGATAATAATCCTAGCAGAAAAGAAGAAGAATGTAAAAAGAATATCTGTGTGTAGTAAATATTTAGTGAAACAGTATGTGTACATAAAAACATAAAAATAATGCAGTAAATATTTTAAAATATAATATTGAATGTAATATCAAAGTGCACTTGCAATTCTCTTCTGACCTAGTGTAATGGGATAGACTAAACATACAGTACCACAGCTCAGACGTGTACAAGTATGAGTTTCAACAAAGTGTAATGAAACAATATTTTATTATTGAGGAACACGCTTTAATCACGTCAATAAAACAGCTGTGTGCAATGATTGAAAGCATAGAACAAAATGGCTGTATGTGTACTAATTGACCGAGCGAAGCAAAACTGTGATTCAACTCTCCCGTTCTACTTTTTGGTTTTTTTATTCGTTACGCAGTTTTGGGCAAACGTATTTACCAATTGTTTTGAAATTCTGTACAAAGCTACTTTTTATAAAGCCTTAAGTGTGACTTTCTTTGATTAACTTCCGTCTCAATATGGCGGCCTACAATTTAACGATGACGGCCTATAATTTAATTGTGGAACTGTGAGCAATTAACTTTGAATTTTTTAACGTTTAACTATTTTAAAATTTTTTTCCAACACTTGATTCATATTTATGTATAAACTGTATCATTTATTACTATCAAACATGACAACGACATCTATTGTATAAATACTGAGTTAAGTATCTCTTACAGTGTTCATTGCTACTTTATTGCCAGACTTATTTGCTTCTTTTCATAAGTTTTATTTTACAATAATAAAATGTGGAAACAGCTGATTGGTTAATACAATGAATTAACTTTATTGAAAAAATCAGCTGGCATATCTTATCGGTAAATAGCATATTTAAACAGTCTGACGTAGCAAAACATGAACATATATAAAAACCTCCTGTAATACCGGCAGCAAGGCTAGTTCTATCACAATTTTAACAGCTTCGTGGAGAAAAAGCATACAATTTGCAATAAAGTTGGTTCAGTAATAATTTTCGTAAATATTAGGATACTGAATAAATTGGCGGAGATTTTCGTGAACGCGTCTTGAACGTTGTGGAGCGGTGACTAGGCTTGTTAAGAATATACTGTCGGGTTTACTGTTTTTCTGAATACGATTTCAGATCAGTTAATTAATCTAAAGACTTGTAGAAGACACGTTCAGATCACTATAGCGTGATAAACAAATACAACAAAATATATTCTTTAAAATGAAAAGAAATTAACTGAATATGAACAAAATAAATATGATCAACTTACTTTAGTCTGGTTTCGGTAACATTGCTACCATCTTCAGTGGGATACCGAACAGAAATAACACTAAAATATAAACTATGTTGGAACGCTCCCTGGACAGGCCTGCCCGATCTAGATCAGTTTTGTCGAAGGAGTTAGTTCAACCGTTAAAGTTTTAAAAACTGTTCTGTATCAAACTGTTGAATGGATTTTCTTGCAGACCAAAAATACGACCGTTAAAGTATCACTCACAACACTTATAACATTGATAACGATCTCCTAAACGTGTTCTAAAGTCACGATAGGTGCACACTTTATGGTTTTGAGTCTTGAAACTCCACTAGTTTGTTTTTCAATGTAAATAAGACCTATTTAAATTGTTTCGTCTGAAATAACGTACGTTCTATCGAAGATAAATTGCTTACACTGTTACTTACATCGGGTAGAGCTAAACACAGATGAATAACACTTACTAGTAATTTGTCCAATCTTCGAGCCACGCCGACCACTCGCAAGCCTTGACCGACCAGTTCTCTGGTGATAGCCTCTCCGATACCGGAACTGGCTCCGGTCACAAGAACAGTTCTGCCGTGCCAACGTTCCATTATCCACTAAGTGTTACTGAACTACGTTACTTGTTACATAACCTAGTATATTGTATTGCGCCGACGCGGTGAGGCTGAAATTTATGACTCTCATAGACAAACACATCTGTAACTTTTATTTATTTAACTGTGCAACTGTGAGCAATTAACTTTGAATTTTTTAACGTTTAACTATTTTTAAAATGTTCTTGTTCAACATTTGATTCATATTTATGTATAAACTGTACATTTATTACTATCAAACATGACAACGACATCTATTGTATAAGTACTGAGTTAAGTATCTCTTACAGTGTTTATTGCTACTTTATTGCCAGACTTATTTGCTTCTTTTCATAAGTTTTATTTGACAATAATAAAATGTGGAAACAGCTGATTGGTTAATACAATGAATCAACTTTATTGAAAAAATCAGCTGGCATATCTTATCGGTAAATAGCATATTTAAACAGTCTAACGACAGTAGCGAAACATAAACATATATCATTGTTCCTATGTTGTTGTCTACGTGTAAAAACTTTGGGGAATAAACACAGTGAACGATTTTGATTAAACTGTACTGTTTATCGAACAATCAATATAATTTCTCAAAATCGGTTTCAAGGTCACGCATGAAGGTACGTAACTTATGTCGGTGCAGTAAACATGAAATCGTAAAATTAATGACACGAAAAAGAAGAATTACAAATATACTTACCGTATTTTGTTGTGTGTCTAAATGAAATACAACGTGACGTTTTTCTCTGTAAAAACTTCATGGTTTCAGAAGTTAGGGCACGCTAAGGGTTTCCTCGATTAGTTTACAGTATATTTATTATATAGCCGATAAATATATTTTTCAAATCGAGAGAATTTTTTTTTTTTTAATTTTTGGAAGTAAAACTATATTTGTACCGAGTTCAACCAATCGTCAGGGCTCGTTACTCGCGTTTAATGGGCTGCTTCTACTATTGGAGGTCCTGGGAGTGTTTTTAGAAGAGTGGCGCAGAGACGACTAGGGAAAACACTTGACACGGATTTTGGACTAACGAACGGCTGAAGGGTTACAGGAAATCGTTACTGTTTGTTAGTGAATTTCCATTGGAGTTTAAAGTGGTGTGTGTGTGTGAGTGAGAGAGAGAGAGAGAGACAGACAGACAGACAGACAGACAGACAGACAGAGAGAGAGATATTGTGTGTATGTGTATGTGTGAGTGTATGTGTATGTGTGTGAGAGAGAAAATGATTATGTGTATGTGTTTGTGTGTGTGTGTGTGTGTGTGTGTGTGTGTGTGTGTGTGTGTGAGAGAGAGAGAGAGAGAGAGAGAGTGAGAGAGATAAAATGATTTGTGTGTGTGTGTGTGTTTGTGTGTGTGTGTGTGTGTGTGTGTGTGTGTGTGTGAGAGAGAGAGAGAGTGTATGTGTATGTGTGTGATAGAGAAAATGATTATATGTATGTGTTTGTGTGTGTGTGTGTGTATGTATGTGAGAGAGAGAGAGAGAGAGAGAGAGAGAGAGAGAGAGAATGATTTGTGTGAGTGTGTGTGTGAGAGAGAGAGAGTGAGAGAGAGAAAATGATTTGTGTGTGTGTGTGTTTGTTTGTGTGTGTGTGCGAGAGAGAGACAGAAAAAGAGAGAGAGAGATTGTGTGTATGTGTGTGTGTTGTTGTTGTTGTGTGTGTGTGTGTGTGAATCAGAGAGAGTGAACATAACGTATGTGATAAAATTGAGAGAAAATGATTATGTGTAATAGTTTGTGTGTGTGTGTGTGATGAGAGAGAGAGATTTATTTTTTTAATAGAGAGAGAAAGAATTTACTCAGAGAGAACATTAAATGATTTGTGTGGACCTTGTGTGTGTGTGTGAGTGTATGTGTGTGAGAGAGAAAATAATTATGTGTATGTGTTTGTGTGTGTGCGTGTGTGTGTGAGAGAGAGAGAGAGAATGTGTGTGTGTGTGTGTGTGTGTGTGTGTGTGTGTGTGTGTGTGTGTGTGTGTGTGTGTGTGTTAGCATTACATTGTTCGAAATTGCGGCCCAATTGTATTAAATCATAGCGAAAAAAATCTATCCTGTTTACAATTTGATAAACAGCAAGAACCTTACCAAATGGCGGCCGTTCCGAATATTTTAAGAATAGTCGTAAGTGTTTTATTTTACACGTTCTAAAACATCTGATTTCACCAAAGATTACTGCAGCGTTAAAATCTGCACAAAATATAAAGTAATGCAGACTGTAACGCTGAAACCGTAAGATACAAGCAATACTTGTTGGCAGTTCTCGTTCATAACACAGCTGTGATCCTGGAATATGTCTTGCTGTAGTTTATGGTATCTAAAATAAGCTCTTAAAATCAAATTTAATTATTTTTTTTTATAAACGTATTTATTTTTGAACGCAAACTATTGTAGCAGCCAATACGGTAGAAACCGGATCCGGAATCATGAAATGTGCACCATCCCGTCAGAACAAAATACGAGTGATTTAAGTTTACCAGTTTGATTCTAGTCGACAATAATTTACCAACAAATTAACAAATTTTAAAATGACCGATCTAGTTCATCTGATAAAAAATTCTGCCACTTTGGTGAAAGCTATTATATTGCCTAAACCTTCCTTACCACAGCTCGTTAGAGACTTTGGTAGGGGATACGTAGTCAGCGCATAGCAATTCCCAAGCTCTAGTTCCAGACTTCGCAACCAGGATCGCTACGTACATTTTTCAATAAACTTTGCCTCATAACGCTGAAATAACAGGCTAATATTTAAATTATTTTCTTCTTAATCATTAGACATTTTCTCTTCCCTGTTTGTAATGCTAACACACACACACACACACACACACACACACACACACACACATCATTTTCTCTCTCACTCTCTCTCTCTCTCTCTCTCTCTCACACACACACACACACACACACACACACACACACACACACACACACACACACACACACACACACACAATAAAACAATAACCTTTACATATTTACAACATATGTATATTTACAGAATAACATAATGTACATTCTTAATATAAAAATGTTTTACAACAGTATAATTACAGATATTTACAAGTTAAATGAATGACGATGGGCTATATACTTGTTCACGTTTGGTTAGGCTATTTGTGTGGGCGTTTTGTGCGTCAAGTCCCCGACAGGTCTGACAATGATTTCGGAAACCTGAAAAAAATATTTATTATAACTTGAACACTGATTGTATATATTTAAAATTAATTATTGACAAGTACAGAAGAATATATGTAAACTTTCGCAAAAATAGTACTGTTTTGGTTTTGCTTTTGCGATTTGGAAATTATATGTGGTAGTTTTTTTTCGAAATCGCTAAACTGTTACGATATATCAAAAATGTTATAGAATCGAGTAAATTTACTCCTTTTATAAATTTAAATTAAGATTCTTTCGTTTATCTTTCATTTATTGGTTTACCTGAACTTCTTGCGGCGTTGACAACACGTAGATCACAGCATCGGCAATGGCGGTTGGACTGAGCAGAGGTCCTCTATCCGACGCCTGTACGACGCCTTTTGGCGCGATCATCTCCGTGAACACGCGCCCGGGGCTGACGCTCTGAAAAAAATTCTAACTCAATTACTGTGTTAATATCAAATGTACATAATCCCACTTTTGGTGACATGTATTTCTTTTTTAAAAGCATGTAATTTAAAATTTTCTGACAGACACTAATTTCGTCAAGGGATCGGCGTTAAAACTATGAAAAAGTTCACGGCAGTAACTAAAGTCTAGAACCTACAGTCTTTAGGTGCGCGGAGTTGACCGGAGCTTGACACCTCTAACAAGCCGGTTCCCACAATGGACAGAATCCATCATTTTTTAAACACAATAAACACGAAAATAGATTATAATAATAACTTAGACCTACAAATCACTGACATTATGCTCATGCACAAAACAGCCAAAACAATAACCAAGGACAAGAAGCAACGGTTCTAAGGCACTACTTCTAAACAGCTGATTTATAACAACAGCTGTTGCTTAAATATCATTTTAATTACGTTAAAAATTCAACTTCTAAATAAAATTGTTAAAAAAATATGTTTTAAATGAAGAACAAAGATTAAGAAAACAATGAACGAGAACGAGGATTAGAAAATAAATTAAAATGAAATTAAAGATGGAAACGTTTTTCTAGAGAAATAAGCTATAGAATCTAGGAGAAATAAAGTTGAATTAACCTTCCAACTTACCGAAGACACATACAACAAGAAGTCCCTCTCCTGGAATACAAAGATAAGGCATTATCATTTGGTAATTAAACCAGAAGCCTTATATGCAGCTGAAACATTATCTCTCACAACCCAGGGCTCACTTGAAAGGCTGAAGATCAAAGAAAGAAAGACATTACGAAAAATCTTAGGCTCCAAATTCCGTAACAACCAATAACTCCACATCAGGAATGAAACTCTTTACCAAAAAACTGAAACACTATCAGACACAATAAGAAAAAGCAGAATTGATTTTTATGGGCACATCCTCCGAATGGACAAAAATAGACTAACCAAAAAAATATTTGACTACATTCACAATAAAAGAGCTTTGGTTTAGAGAAACAGAGAAAGACATAACAGAACTACAAATCACTGACACTATGCTTATGGACAGAACAGCCAAAACAATAACCAAGGACAAAAAACAACGGTTCCAAGGCAAAGTCAAATCCAAGCGAACGATCCAAATCTCTGACGAAGAAAGAAAAGCAAGATCACAACGAATGAAGGCTACGAGGAAGGCACAGAACATTAAAAAGTGATTGATTTGGTGTACCCGAAAGTTGGGTGAAACAAATAAAGAGAATAACTTAGACAACTAAACCAACTTCATTATTTAAACAAAATTCTGTTATTGAACCAGAAATTAGAAATAAAAATCATATATCATGTTTTCTTCAACTTTTATTTTAATTCGGACAATTTGTTCGAAAACACGACAAACGAGTGTTTTTATTCAATAACAGAATGGTATTCTTTTTCTAAAAAAATATAATTACATTTATTGTACTGTATTAAAAAAACTTGTATTTATTATAATAATTGTTATTTTAATTACGGTTTTTTTCGAAAGTACGATAAATTAGAATAGCTAGTTATTAACAACATAACCTGAAAGTTATTGTAGCCTACCAGCTGTTCAATGAAATCAGCTGACCGATACGGATTAATATGAACGACAAATTAACATAACTAGTTTTTAAGTACATAACCTAAAACCTATCATAACCTATCAGCTGTTCAATGAAATCAGCTGATCGTTACGAGTTAATTGAAACCTCTTTTAAACACTTATTTCACTATCGTAAATCTGATCTCCGTGTAATACGAAACACGTTCGATGTTATATTTTGTAAATTGCGAGACACTTGCGTGCGTGATTATTGATCGGCGTTATTGTTTTGTAACACTCACCGATATTTTTATTGTAGAATTCTCTTCTACCAGTTCCCTGCGCAGAGCCTCTGTCAGCATTGTGATCACGTGTTTTGTAGAAGAGTAGATAGCCTGGCTCAGCAAGCTGCTCATCACGTGACCGGTAACGCTAAACCAAAGAGAACACTATTTTATAAAGTAACGAATTATATATACTTTATTGAAATAGATTTGTAATGCGAGTTTGGATTACAGTTAGACAGTTCATATAAGTATATTTTGGGTCGCATTGGGATATATAAAGTGCAACTTTCTTTTTTCAACGTCGAATTTATCAACAATTTTGTTTGCTATTCCACCGTATTTAAGCATCCATTCCTGACTTACAAGTGTGTGTGTGTGTGTGTGTGTGTGTGTGTGTGTGTGTGTGTGTGTGTGTGTGTGTGTGTGTGTGTGTGTGTGTGTGTGTGTGTGTGTGTGTGTGTGTGTGTGTGTGTGTGTGTGTGTGTGTGTGTGTGTGTGTGTGTGTGTGTGTGTGTGTGTGTGTGTGTGTGTGTGTGTGTGTGTGTGTGTGTGTGTGTGTGTGTGTGTGTGTGTGTGTGTGTGTGTGTGTGTGTGTGTGTGTGTGTGTGTGTGTGTGTGTGTGTGTGTGTGTGTGTGTGTATGTGTGTGTGTGTGTGTGTGTGTGTGTGTGTGTGTGTGTGTGTGTGTGTGTGTGTGTGTGTGTGTGTGTGTGTGTGTGTGTGTGTGTGTGTGTGTGTGTGTGTGTGTGTGTGTGTGTGTGTGTGTGTGTGTGTGTGTGTGTGTGTGTGTGTGTGTGTGTGTGTGTGTGTGTGTGTGTGTGTGTGTGTGTGTGTGTGTGTGTGTGTGTGTGTGTGTGTGTGTGTGTGTGTGTGTGTGTGTGTGTGTGTGTGTGTGTGTGTGTGTGTGTGTGTGTGTGTGTGTGTGTGTGTGTGTGTGTGTGTGTGTGTGTGTGTGTGTGTGTGTGTGTGTGTGTGTGTGTGTGTGTGTGTGTGTGTGTGTGTGTGTGTGTGTGTGTTGTGTGTGTGTGTGTGTGTGTGTGTGTGTGTGTGTGTGTGTGTGTGTGTGTGTGTGTGTGTGTGTGTGTGTGTGTGTGTGTGTGTGTGTGTGTGTGTGTGTGTGTGTGTGTGTGTGTGTGTGTGTGTGTGTGTGTGTGTGTGTGTGTGTGTGTGTGTGTGTGTGTGTGTGTGTGTGTGTGTGTGTGTGTGTGTGTGTGTGTGTGTGTGTGTGTGTGTGTGTGTGTGTGTGTGTGTGTGTGTGTGTGTGTGTGTGTGTGTGTGTGTGTGTGTGTGTGTGTGTGTGTGTGTGTGTGTGTGTGTGTGTGTGTGTGTGTGTGTGTGTGTGTGTGTGTGTGTGTGTGTGTGTGTGTGTGTGTGTGTGTGTGTGTGTGTGTGTGTGTGTGTGTGTGTGTGTGTGTGTGTGTGTGTGTGTGTGTGTGTGTGTGTGTGTGTGTGTGTGTGTGTGTGTGTGTGTGTGTGTGTGTGTGTGTGTGTGTGTGTGTGTGTGTGTGTGTGTGTGTGTGTGTGTGTGTGTGTGTGTGTGTGTGTGTGTGTGTGTGTGTGTGTGTGTGTGTGTGTTGTGTGTGTGTGTGTGTGTGTGTGTGTGTGTGTGTGTGTGTGTGTGTGTGTGTGTGTGTGTGTGTGTGTGTGTGTGTGTGTGTGTGTGTGTGTGTGTGTGTGTGTGTGTGTGTGTGTGTGTGTGTGTGTGTGTGTGTACTCATTCCACCTAAGTATATAGTATGAAACTATATATACTATAGAAGTATATAGCATTCCTAACGATATAATATGAAACTGAAAGTTTGTGTATATTTCTTGCACAGATTCACTGACAATTTTGAAAAAATACAGACAGAAATGAATTTAATTGATTGAAAATAAAATGACTAATTTGCCTTAAATTTTCTAAATATACTGTGTAGGTTAAGTAATAAGTAAAATTTCCAATTTAAAGATATTTATAATATTTTGTAAGGCATCGCTTCCTGTGACCGCCATATCGGATGCTTCTGAAAGGTATCTTTCTTATTCGTGATTGATCTCTTTTATGCATCATTTTCAAGTTATAAAGTAAAATTGGTTTATAACTCCTTTATTTGGGGTGAGTGCAAAACCAAATTACCATATATAGTATTTTGTGAACTAACGTATAGACGCTACCGTTACTAAGAGTATAATTAATTCTAACTCACCTGTTGATGTTTACGATCTGCGCATTTTTTACTTTATGGAAGTTCATAGATTTCACAGCTTCCCTACAACAGATGCCCAGCGCGAAGACATTCACGTCAAACATCATTCGCCACTTCTCTATGTCGCCATCTGTGTGAGTATCATTGAACTAATTAGAACTAATATTTATTACAGTTATAATCAGTATGTTGTTTACTTTTGACTAGCATACATCCCTGTTTGATATGATGTTTGTCAGCTATTATGTATTTTTTTTTACCTTGGTGACACTTGCTATAATGCCGTAAATCGCAGCGATATAGTTTTTTTCAAAGCTCAGTTTATTACGAAACAGAAAAAAGTAATTTCGATTTTTTTCTTCCTAAATGGTACACATTTTTCTTAATAGATTGGTCGAGATTTTTGCCCCGCAAAATACTTTCGAACTTTTCAAAATGGCGTTCAAAATGGTCGTTAAAATTGTCAAAAAACTTATATTTTTTTATTATCGAACATATAGACCTCATATAGACATAATCGAACTCTTTTTTTTTCAAATTCTCACATTTCAATCGGCATTCAAATCTTCGTCAATCGTCATTTAAAACTTCAAATTTAAATGAAGTGCGAAAATAAACGTTTCAGCGGTTAGATTTAATTTGAAAATTTTAAATATTAGTTTATACAGATCAAACTTGTGAAAAGGTTAAACAGAAAATATTATCGCAACCGACCGACCGAAAAGTTATCTCATAGTATCTCGTTGGCCATAAGGATAGCGGTGTTATCTCTGAGCGGCGATGAGCCTCTCATGTAAGTCTTAGTGACAGTAACACAATGCGTATTCAAATCTAGGCTACAAAACTATAGTCCAGCCACTTAGTAAACGGCCTGCGCGATAATTTCTCGCGCATGTAGGAGAATTACCCTCCAACCCCCTACAGAGTCTCAGTTTACAAATTGTTACTACTCAGTGATAGTGAAGGAAAAGTAAGCTGTGATGGGAGAGTGGGGACTTGACCTCTCTCTTGCACACTTTTTATCTCTCTCCCAATGGTGCTCTTAACAGACCGTTTATTAAGCGGCTTGTATTTGATAAACTACATGACCAAACTTACCCAGCACACGAGTCCTACAAGACACCCCGGCGTTATTCACAAGTACACTGACCGCTCCCAGATTCTGATCCACCCAATGAAAAGCCGATATTATCTCCTCTTCCTTCCTCAGGTCAACTTTAAGCGGGTATAACTTTCCTGTCGAGTGTTGCAGATCCTTGGCCAAGTCCTGTAATCAAAAACGTTGTAAAGAAACACTTATACACAATAGAAAAGCCTTTTAGTAAACGATATTTCCGGAGTGAAAACTAGACAGAACGGTCTAGCTCATGCAATAGAAACGCATTTCCCATTATTTAGGAAAAATCCATAATAACCTAAGGAAAGGAACGTTTTAATATCCAAAAACTAATGACAATGAAAATACAAAATTGAACCCAGTCACCGTTTTAATATAGATAGTATATTTTGCGCGTTGTAAGTCTCATAATAAATTAATTATAATAAAAATTTCCTGTATAGAGCTTGAGTCACATAAGTAATAGTCGCCCTAATAATAGCTTGAGTTCACTAATAACAGTCGGTTAGGTTAGGTTAGGTGGTGTTGCTTTTACACGGGACGCGCCAAAGGATTTATTTTCACTTTTTGGGTTTGTCGTTAATTTTTTTAAGGCTTCCCTGAGATAACCGATCCCAAACGTTGATTAAAATAAAGTGGAATTGAAAGATAATCGCGCTTTGGTTGACTCCAAGTGAGATAATTACTTAAGAAAAGTTAAAAGAAGAAGTTAATTAAATAAGTGGATTTTTAATTAGATCTTGTAAATGAAACTCTTAGACTTAATGCTACCACGAGCTTAAGAATCTTAAACACCAAAGCGTTTCGACGTTTTGATTAAATTAGCGAAATACAGTGACAATTTCTTTCTTTGGATGTTTTTAAGAAAATGTTGTTTTAAGAAAAGCTTTAACTTACTGCATTTGCGTGATGGTGTTTTACAAATTTAGCCTATGAAAAATGCGTTATTGAAATTAAATTACATTTGTCCCCGCAGTCAAATTCTAAGTCACTTAAATTCTGGTTCATTGTACTAGTGCTCTCAGCCTCCTCAAAGACGCCAAACACTCTTTGTCTCCTGCTGGCAAAAGCCTCACAATCATAGATTACGTGGCCTGCAGTTTCCTTTTCCATCCTCTACACCCAACACACGGTTTTTCCGTAGTACATTCTTGTCTTGTTAATGAGAACCTTCAGTCTACAGTGCCCCGTAAATGGAGGAGTCCCCATGGTCTTCCTAAGTTTCCCTATTCCCAGGATCTCAATGTTGATTCTCGACAACCTTGCCGTCGCAGCCCTATGAGGGTATCAAGATTTAATCCTTAGAAGGATTTCATTTTCAACAGTGGAGTGTATGCTGGTGCTATAGATCAGTCGCTTAGAAAACCGCCTACGAACAACCAGTGGGACAGAGAGAAAAAATGTGCGAGTGAGAGGTCGAGTCACCATGCTCTCACACATAGCTCCCTCCTTTCCTTCACTATTGTTAGTAGTAACAGTTTGTAGACTGTCACTGGTCTGGTGAAGGGAGCTGGAGGGGAATTCTCCTAAATGGAGCAGGCCAATTACTATGAGGATTGACTACAACATGCACCAATAGGCATTACCACTGCAACAAATCTCCATACGAAATACACTGTGCGATCTTCCGTTCTAAATACGAACTATAAATCCACTTAACAACTCTTCAATACCGGTGAGTCTTCTGTAGATATTCAGTTATCTCTGTTTTGGGGTAGAAACAACAGCCGTCTGTACAAAGTGAATAGAATATAGGTGCACTAGAACCAGTCATAACCAGACTGGACCCCTCGGGATAACCGACCATACATCGTGTGCCTATCGATCACCTCTTACCTCACGAAGGTGAACACTTCAAAAATGTCAACTACGTAAAACTAAAAACAATTCCTACCAATTTTTTATTCAGTTAATCTGAGTAATGGCCTAAACTTCATAAACAAATGAATTTATTCGAAAGTGTTTTGATTGAAATCTTTTTGCAAACTTTATATAAATCAGGCTTATAATACATTACCTTAAACAGTGTGTTGAAACGCCATTAAATAGAAACACGTTTATTTTAACAGCAAACTATATAATATGACTGAAGTATAACCCTTGTTAAACTGAATAATACTTGGCAGAACTTTAAACTTTCCAAACGAAGTAAGTGCGGTTTATGTGTTCAGTAGTTAGTACGTTATAGAGCGAGTGTGCGTGAGAGAGAGAGAGAACGACCACAAGCCTCGAGGAAAGGAAATGAACCACCAGTATATCATGTTAAGCACATTACTTTGCAGGGTGAAACTTTGTTTTAAACTGCTGTTTGCAGGCAACGTAAAATTAAAAGTACTAGAGCCTAGCTCGCTTCTCACTTCGAGCGAAATGCTTTTTTGAAAGTAGATTGCGTTCAACGGAACCTAGTCTTCATCTCAAACGGAAATGAGTTTCTAAAATAAACTCACTAATTACGTTGTAAAACATTTTATTCCATATTTCTTTCAGTCCTCCTTTATTCTGTGAATCTACCGCTCGATTCTTCCCTTCTAGCCAAATAGGTTTTAATATCCTGACCTTTTCTTCTCATAACGTGTTATTTTCTTTTTATGTTCAGACTATATTTCTTTAACTCTTTGCTTCCATCGGTTACTCTTAAAAACACATGTGAAGGATGTATTGTTAAACTTGTTAGCTGCTTGAATGTTTTGTTAAACTTGTTAGCAGCTTGAATATTTTGTTAAACTTGTTAGCTGTTTGAATGTTTTGTTAAATTTGTTAGCTGTTTGAATGTTTTGTTAAACTTGTTAGCTGTTTGAATGTTTTGTTAAACTTGTTAGCTGCTTGAATGTTTTGTTAAATTTGTTAGCTGTTTGAATGTTTTGTTAAACTTGTTAGCTGCTTGAATGTTTTGTTAAACTTGTTAGCTGCTTGAATGTTTTGTTAAACTTGTTAGCTGCTTGAATGTTTTGTTAAACTTGTCAGCTGCTTGAATGTTTTGTTAAACTTGTTAGCTGCTTGAATGTTTTGTTAAACTTGTTAGCTGCTTGAATGTTTTGTTAAACTTGTTAGCTGCTTGAATGTTTTGTTAAACTTGTCAGCTGCTTGAATGTTTTGTTAAACTTGTTAGCTGTTTGAATGTTTTGTTAAACTTGTTAGCTGCTTGAATGTTTTGTTAAACTTGTTAGCTGTTTGAATGTTTTGTTAAACTTGTTAGCAGCTTGAATGTTTTGTTAAACTTGTCAGCTGCTTCAATGTTTTGTTAAACTTGTCAGCTGTTTGAATGTTTTGTTAAACTTGTCAGCTGCTTGAATGTTTTGTTAAACTTGTTAGCTGCTTGAATGTTTTGTTAAACTTGTTAGCTGCTTTGAATGTTTTGTTAAACTTGTTAGCTGCTTGAATGTTTTGTTAAACTTGTTAGCTGCTTGAATGTTTTGTTAAACTTGTTAGCTGCTTGAATGTTTTGTTAAACTTGTTAGCTGCTTGAATGTTTTGTTAAACTTGTTTTGACGAATTAACAAATTAGAATTAGTGAACTAATTGACGAATTAGTGAACTAGAAGGCATGTGATAATGTATGATGTGAGGCATAATTGATATTTAGATTTATTGCAGAACTATTATAAACATTTAACTGCAGAATGTCGACAATTACACTAAACTGTTGATATGACACGCGTCACTATGTGTTAATGAGATCAGGCCGTGTGTACAGATATCTGCTGGAGCAATCCCTAAAGGCACTCAGTGTAACTCAGCCTCGCATATTTAGTTAATTAATCATACACAACACAATACACAAAACGTTGTGGCAATCCATGGAAGTGGGTGAAAGAAGTGAGCGTCCATGTATTCGTTGAACCAGTGCATCATGCCGTGTACTGTTTGTGTCACGTGACAATTCCACTGTGTTATGCATGCCACACACGTGCCGGCAAGCCTGTCAGTTATGCCTGAACAGTCCGGCGGCATGTTGGCCTGAAAACTCCATACCATCAGTTGAATACAGACAGGCAAGTACTCCGCGTCCATTTAAATTTGGTTTGTTAAATAATGTTCCCTAGTGACGAAAATGCGCTTGTTATTCTCGCTGTATTAGTAGTTTCAGAGGCAAATAAAGAACGGATGAAAAGATATTTACTTAAAAAAAAGTAAAAGATACTTTATTTTTCACGAACACTTTTCACTTTCGAACGCATTAATAAAATCGTTCAAACACTGATTTTCTGTTTTACCGTACAGAACTCAATTCTGAACGATACACAATAATGATACGATAAATACTCCACGCGGACGGACTGTCACAGGCGGCCTCTCCCCGCACACGTACCGGCTTGCATCAATTCTCTTCAGGCCTGCCGGTTGGACGAACGTGTTTTCGTTCGGTCAGCGGCCGCCTGTTCAGTCGGATCTGACAGGTTTACCAGTACACGTATAGCAGGCTTTACTGTAATCATAACTTCCTTGTGCATACGCAGTTGCTTAATTGTGAGGCAGAGTGTGTAGTTAGGGATGCAATATCAAAAACAATATCGATACTCTTACTAGAAACTGGTATCGGAAAAAATATCGATACTTCAGGAAAATCGAAAAGAATTTACGATATTAGTAAGTATCGAAAGAAATATGATAGCATCAGAGAAATTTAACAGATAATTTATATAGGCTCTACTTCACAGTAAAAGTAAAAAATTAAATTTAAAAATACACCAAATATAATAATATCATGTACACCGAAAACAATAAATGAAAATACGTAAAACCAATTCCAACACGCATAAGGTAAGAAATATATGTACGTAACAAAAACAGTATACATAAACTAATATTTTAATAAATAATACACTCAAATACCAAAAGCAATAGCTTCAAGTAACAATAATGATAATATGAAAAACCTACAAATTTATGTCTCACAAAGTCTAATGGGTAACAAATCAGGTTTTGTTCAAATTATAATTATTTGCTTTTATTTTTATTTATTGTTTTTGGTGAGTACATATTACAATTATTATATGTACATAACAAAAAACAATAAACGAAAATAAATCCAAATAATTATAATATAATACTGACGTAGCCTGATTTGTTGCCCATTTGACTTTGTGATATATAAATATAATACTGACATAACCTGCTTTGTTGCCCATTTGACTTTGTGATATATAAATACAATACTGACATAGCCTGATTTGTTGCCCATTTGACTTTGTGATATATAAATACAATACTGACATAACCTGCTTTGTTGCCCATTTGACTTTGTGATATATAAATACAATACTGACATAGCCTGATTTGTTGCCCATTTGACTTTGTGATATATAAATACAATACTGACATAACCTGATTTGTTGCCCATTTGACTTTGTGATATATATAAATATAATACTGACATAGCCTGATTTGTTGTCCATTTGACTTTGTGATATATAAATATAATACTGACATAGCCTGATTTGTTGCCCATTTGACTTTGTGATATGTAAATACAATACTGGCATAGCCTGATTTGTTGTCCATTTGACTTTGTGATATATAAATATAATACTGACATAGCCTGATTTGTTGCCCATTTGACTTTGTGATATATAAATATAATACTGACAGCCTGATTTGTTGCCCATTTGACCTTGTGATAATACTGGCATAACCTGATTTGTTACTCATTTGACTTTGTGATATAAACATGTAGGTTCCGTAGGACGAAGTTAGAATGCTTTTACAGTCTACATTACACTTTGGTCACTCTGGATGGTTTGATGGTAATTTTTGAGTAAAAGATTGAGATCTTTTACTTTGAAGTCGGCGATAGTGTTGTTTAAGTTTAACTAAATAATTTACCGATGGCTTTGAGCTTTAATGTATAGTATCGATACTTTACTGGTATCGAAATATCGGTTTCGTCCCTTGCCGTGTGTATGGATCACAACTTGTTACCAACATGTATTGATTTTGTCTGCGAATCTAAACATATACCTGTAATCAAGTAGTCGCCAAACATTTTCAAACAGCTTAGAAGTGAATTTCCATCCGCTAATGAAGCGGCCATCATGGTAAGACCGAAACCCATGACCTTGAATTGACCTGTCCTTCACATATAGATTATTTTTTCAATGATCTTTAAAGAAATTTATAAAGTATATTTTTCGAGAAATTCGCTTCCATCACGTCATCGCGACAGTTGAGTTTTTCGTTATTATTTACTGTGAGAAAAACTTCAGCAAAAAAATATATACAAGTCGGACTAAACGTTTTGAACACTTAACTTTATTGCTTACCAAGCGTTATATAACCATCGTGTAACTTTATTAACTACCCCACGATTATTTAATCCCCCTGTTCCGACAACCCTCGAAGCTATTATTTCCCCAATGCTATCCGTTAGTCACAGTTCAGATTGAACTTTTTCATATTGCGCAGAAACCGTTGTCTGTATTTACTTAAACTTCTCTACGCGAATAATGTTCTCGTTTGTTTTACTTACAAAAGTTGATCTGTGAATCAATCGCCGCACGCAGCTGTCTCGCTTACACAATGGGTTCCCTTATCACTTCAGATGTAGATACCGCTCTGATATTGCTGGATAAAATGTGAGTTACGCACACAGTTTGTTGCCAGATCTGATAAGACACTTTCAAATTAATTGACCAAAGTAAACGTTTTAGTATGTTACATTCCACTTTGCGTAACTTTATTGAATAATTAATTGTTTACAAACAAAGCATTACTGTATCATTTTAAATTTTAATCTTGGAGGAAATTTATTACCACATTCCTCGTGTGTGTGTGTGTGTGTGTGTGTGTGTGTGTGTGTGTGTGTGTGTGTGTGTGTGTGTGTGTGTGTGTGTGTGTGTGTGTGTGTGTGTGTGTGTGTGTTTTATGTGTGTGTGTTTTTATGTGTGTGTGTTTTATGTGTGTGTGTTTTATGTGTGTGTGTTTTGTGTGTGTGTGTGTGTGTGTGTGTGTGTGTGTGTGTGTGTGTGTGTGTGTGTGTGTGTGTGTGTGTGTGTGTGTGTGTTTTATGTGTGTGTGTGTGTGTGTGTGTGTGTGTGTTATGTGTGTGTGTGTCTTTTATGTGTGTGTGTGTGTGTGTGTGTGTTATGTGTGTGTGTGTGTGTGAGTGTGTTTAATTATGTGTGTGTGTGTTATGTGTGTGTGTGTGTGTGTGTGTGTGTGTGTGTGTGTGTGTGTGTGTGTGTGTGTGTGTGTGTGTGTGTGTGTGTGTGTGTGTGTGTGTGTGTGTGTGTGTGTGTGTGTGTGTGTGTGTGTGTGTGTGTGTGTTTTATACTAGAGGGCTAAGACTTCCATTGATCCTAGGTTTGCCACTCAGCTGTGTAGCTCATTGTACACCATCGTCCAGAGGTTCAACCTTCCCAAACCAACCTCAGGTCTTTAGGTAACCGTGAGATGCTTCGGAAGATGTTGCCCTGTTCTACCGTCTGTCTCACACTCCAGAGAGTGCCTAAAGATTGAAATCCTTTCCTGTCCAAAGCTGGATTGTCAATAAGAATGTGTTGAGCTGTTTCCTCAGCGGTACCACATTTCCTACACAAAAGATCTGTCATATGAAAGCCCATTTTGTGTAGAGCACTGCGGAATGTCCAGCGACCCGTCAGAAACCCAGCCACTCTCTGCAGATCCGTCTGTTCAGGCTAAAGACCTCGCCAATGACCTACGTGAACCCGTAAACACCCTCTTTGCTCATTTCGGTAACATAACACAATTTTCAGAAGGATATCAAATAGAAGTGACAAAAATACAAAGACCCAAAACCTCCCAAGACTGGTCTAGACCGAAAAATTAGACTGCGCTACCTGATTAAAATTTGGAGGAGCGGTGACCCGAATGCGAACGAAAAGTAAGGCGCATTCAACTCTTTAGTTAAACCTGATGGAAACAGTTACTAAATAATTACACTAACTTCTACATTAATCTGATGTGAATAGAATAACCAGGCATTGTGGTGATTCCTGGATTGCAGTTATTCCAAACATTATTGTTATTTCAAGCATTGTGGTCATTCCTGCAATGTGGCTATTTCTGCATTACAGTTATTCCAAAAATTGTGGTTATTCCGGCATAGTAGTATTCCAAGCATTGTGGTTATTCCAACCAAGCATTGTTGTTATTCTTGCATTGTGGTTATCCCCAAGCATTATTTTTATTTCAAGCATTGTGGTTATTCCTTAAATGTGGCTATTTCTGCATTATAGTTATTCCAAGCATTGTGGTTATTCCGGCATAGTAGTATTCCAACCAAGCATTGTTGTTATTCCAAACATTATTGTTATTTCAAGCATTGTGGTTATCCTGCAATGTGGCTATTTCTGCATTATAGTTATTCCAAAAATTGTGGTTATTCCGGCATAGTAGTATTCCAAGCATTGTGGTTATTCCAACCAAGCATTGTTGTTATTCTTGCATTGTGGTTATCCCCAAGCTTTATTTTTATTTCAAGCATTGTGGTTATTCCTGAAATGTGGCTATTTTTGCGTTATAGTTATTCCAAGCATTGTGGTTATTTCAACCAAGCATTGTTGTTATTCCTACATTGTGGTTATCCCCAAGCATTATTGTTATTTCAAGCATTTTAGTTATTCCTGCACTGTGGCTATTTCTGCATTAGAGTTATTCCTGCATTATGGTTATTCCAACTAAGCATTGTGGTTATCCCTGCATTGTGGTTATCTCTGCATTGTGGTTATTCCTGTATTGAGGTTATTCCAACAATTGGGTTATTCCTGCATTGTGGTTATTCCAAAAATTGTGGTTATTGCTGCAATGTGGTTATTCCAAGCATTGTGATTGAATTTACTTCTTCAATAACAAGTTAGTAGCAGTTTTAGTTATACGAATGTTTTCGAAAATATCCAATAACCAGTTAGAGGTTACTTATTTCTTCAATGTTAAGTTAGTAAATTTTAAATAATGACCAGTTTGTAATACACGCTCACTACATTATTCTGGTCTGTCCGCACTCATGTGTGCCAAATGTTCTTTAAATTCGTTCATAATTTCCCTTCTACTTTGGCCAAGGTAAATTTGGTTGCATGTAATTTAGTAACTTCCAGACTTTCCCAGCACCAATGTTTTCCTTAGGGCCGCCTAAGGAAAAGTAATAAGGCTGTAAGAGATTACAGCAATCTAAGAGATTACAATGTTGAGTAAAACATGCAGAACCACCATCGCGTGGTTCCAATGTAACTGAAAACAAATCGAGACAGATCGCAGATCACTTGGATCGGAAGAGATTTTCTTGTTTGTGTACACAACGTACAGATTGATAGAAAAGACACATTGCCAGCAGTAAGGGGAGGGCTAAAGCGATTACATCTAACCTTATCTTTCGTTCTCAATACTTCAATCGATTGCAATATTTCATCCCTTTCATAGTCTAGAAAAACAATTTTATATAACCTTACGTTAAATTGTATCCCGGGAAATCCGGGCCATAAGGGATCACCGGACTAAAATCGATTTACACAAAATCGGATAGTCAGATTTTAATGGAATTACGATCGTAAAAACATAAAAAAAGCTTTATATACGCATCAAAAATCACGTTCTTAGACGTGACGAACTAAATTATGCCGAATTTTTAGGGGTTTTTTTTCAATAGCACCTGAACCGGTTTTGGGGTTCTAGCGCCCGTTACGTTTTATTTGGTCATTTATGGACTATAATGAAAGAAAATATAATCAAAATCGTTCGAAACGATTTGAAAAAAAATCAGATTTTTAGCAGTTTTTGACCAAAAAAGCGCTTCGTAAAACCTACGCGTCACATTTCGTCTAAATTTGAAAATTCGTTTAATCTAGAACGACACATACTAAACAAAAACTAAATTTTTAGTCAGGTGATTACAAAATTGCAAGGTCGATTTTTATCTGATTTCCATTGGAAAATAAGCAATTAAAGCTCTGGAGGGGAGTAGTAAGACTCATGTATGAGCGCTGATCATGCGCGCACACACACACACACACACACACACACACACACACACACACACACACACACACACACACACACACACACACACACATTCTCAGAGAGAGAGAGAGAGAGAGAGAGAGAGAGAGAGAGAGAGAGAGAGTGTGTGTGTGTGTGTGTTGTTGTGTCTTAGAACACTCATAATAGCAAATAAAGCAATTAAAGATCTGGAGGGGAGTAGTAAGACTCATGTATAAGCGCTGATCATGCGCGCGCACACACACACACACAACACACCAGTGTTCTCATACTCAGAAAGAGAAAGCGAGAGAGAGAGAGAGAGAGAGAGAGAGAGAGAGAGAGAGAGAGAGAGAGAGAGAGAAAGTTTCGTGTGCGTGTGCATGTGTGCGTGCGTGTGTGCGTGTGTGTGTGTGTGTGTGTGTGTGGTGTGTGTGTGTGTCTTAGAACGCTCGCGTTAGCAATTTTAGTCCTATTTGATTCGAATTTGGCACAAAAATCGATTTTAATAGTTTTGACAAGTTCTTTATCCAACAAAATTAATTAAACAGTTTCAAAATGGCGGTCATTTACAGTTTTTTTTTAATTTCATATACTTCTTCCTTAAATGTATTTGAAAATCTGATTTTACTATCGCATTCAGCGTTGAAAACTGCATAAACTAGCGTTTTGAATTTTCAGAAACAGTTGAAGTTAAAACATTCAATTACACTGTGTTCAGATTACATTTTTGTACTTTGAATGCAATTTAAAAGTAAACGTAACTTTTGGGATTTCGTTTCCGTCACGTCAGCGAAGCAGCTTTGTGCGCAAATGTTTTCTAACGTAATTTAAAAATTAAAAATGGTAATCTATCCAGATTTTAGTGCAAAATTATGACGGTGAAATTTTAAAAAGGCTGAAATAAGAAAAACTCTTCGAGACATGACAGCGAGACAGCTGCGTGCCGCTATTTTACTGTATAAAATAAAGAAAAAATAATAAGAGCAATGTCAGTATTAATTACAGCGATACAGCGTGTATATATATTCTAATGTCAACGAATATAAATGTCTAATGGTTTCCTCGTTAATTTGTATTATTTTTGTTTATAATTACTTAACTTTTTATTTACTTATAAAGTTTGGCAAAATTAAATGATTATAGCTACGCTTATTTGATTAAAAGTTGTTTTAATACGATTGTTTAAGCATAAAAGACTAATTGTAATAAATGTGCATCCATGTTAATTTCAATAAATGCTGTTTATGATTGTAAAAGTGATTACAATAGAGAAACCTGATTTAAAAAACAAGACAGAAATTTTTTTTTAATTATTTTTTTTTAACGACTATTGCCTGCACTTGAGCTAATGCAGACGATGGGATGATTTATAGTGTATGAAAATGCCAAACCCTGGCCGGGAATCGAACCCGGGTCCTCGGTTGAAATGGCCGTCAACAATGTTTAAGTTATTACCAAAATCGATTTTCGTGCCAAATTTTAATAAAATCGGACTAAAATAGAAATATTGAGAACAAAAACGTGATCTGAAGGCCACGGGTCTGGGTCATACAATAATGGCTGCTTCAGTAACTCATTTTCCAGTAGAAATTCACTAATAAAAAAGTAAATGTTTACTAAAACTAATAGATTAATTAATAATTAACATATTATATCAGAAATAGTTCTTAATAAACAAAGTCAATAATACCACAGGCAAGCCAGAGCTACGAACCAAATTTATTGAAAATCGGATCTGAAAACTGATCATCAAGTTCCAAAGATCATCTTGTTTAAACATCACAAATACTCGATATATTAAAACTACGCAGCCTACCTCAATCTTATTAATGTTCCTGCCGAAACCGACCACTAAGAGTCCATGCGCCACCAAGGTCCTCGAGATCGCATGGCCTATGCCACCGCTTGCCCCAGTCACGACGGCGACCTTGCCAGACCAACGATCCATTGTCGCCAGCAGTTCGCTCTGTAATGTCTTGCAAGTATCGTCAAACTTTGAGGTTATGTAACGCGTGCGACGCGATTCTGATGACATATTCACGAAAGTTTCGTAGTGCAAACTGGGTTAAACTGTTGACCTAACTGTGACCTTGTCAAGCGTTACTGGTACTGAGATAAAATCGAATACAACATGTATAAATGAACTAATTGTTTTTTCGGCGCTTTGAACCGAGTCTGTTTTATTACGGGCGTAATGGCGGTCAAATGCACGTATGAGCACAAATTCGTTTTAATTCCACGTCAAAAATATGACTTTACGCAAATTTCCATTCAAAAATTAACTATTGGAGCAGCCATCACGGCAGAGGTGCCAAGGCGGGGCCACATGGCGCAAAATGCAGCAAAACATTTTTCGGAGGGGCAAAATTGATTTGTATCATAATTATTCTAAAAGTGGATAAAATAAATATTTTTATTAAAAAAATTTTCTCACAACTATTGAAATTATTGAGATAAGTCAATAAAAATAATAGTTTACCTCCTGGAAACATCGAGATTAAAACATTATAAAATAAAAAATAATTATAAACCCATTTTAAACCAGAGGGGCAACCAAATTGAGGGGTATGAAAACGCACCAATTACAGTGTATTAAACCTACAATATTAAGTGGTTTTGAATTTAAGACAAATAATTTACATATTACCCTTGAGTGATTGAGAGATATTGAAGCAAAGACAGATAAGAATACACCAAAGTACTGATAAAAAATAAAATTTGATATTTTGTTAATTTTAATTTTTTCTCTTATAAATTCGATTGAGAAATAAATAAAAGATAGTAGTTAAAGATCTTTTTGCCACTGAAGGGTAGTATAGAAAATTATCAACTTTTGAGGGTAACTGATTTGGGAGGGGACATACGCCACAGTCGTTAGCGGTCATTGGTACCTCTCTATCACGACACACGCTAGACTTTGAGCACCGGTCCTGACTTTTATATCAAATTTTGAGAGGGTCGTTAAATTTTCTTACCGTTTTCTATGAAGTTAAGCATATCTAATTTTGTTAATGTTATATTATGAACTTTATACCAGTTAAACTAATAAGAACCAGGGATCAGCGTTAACGTTAAGGCAACGGGAATACCTACAGCTTGAAATAATAACCTTGACAGATGCTTTAGCCACTTCGCCACCGAGCCCCTCGTAAAGATCAGTAGAATATCAAAATCATTTTTTTCATAATCACTAAACATTCTTTGTATTTCGTGAGAAAGCAAGATACGACATGCCATAATTATCAGACTTACCGTTTAGTCACTAAGGGTTAATTAACATCGGGCAGATTTTTCATGTCTAAGTTAAAGTCTGAGTGCACGTAATAAGTAACACACTTTCTCTTGGCAACTTTCTTACTCAAAGATAAGAAAGTTGCTTTAGAATTATCGGCGAAAGTTGGACAAACGTTTGTCAATAAGGGTGGAAGCAGCTATACGAAAACTTTAATTTATTGTTCTCAAGTAATTTACACAGTAGCTTGTGCAACGTGGGAAGTCTAATTAGTGAATTGCGATTGCAAAATAAGCTGTTGTAGTAAAACCCGGAGGAGAAACTTTAATTGAACGCCGGTTATTGAGGTGGGAGTCGTTGAAACTTGTGTGTGTGTGTGTGTGTGTGTGTGTGTGTGTGTGTGTGTGTGTGTGTGTATGTATGTGTGTGTGTGTGTTTTTGTGTTGTGTGTTAGTGTTGTGTGTGAGGTTTGTGTATGTGTATGTGTGTGTTTATGTTATGTGTGTGTGTGTTTGTGTTGTGTGTCAGGTTTGTATATGTGTATGTGTGTGTGTATGTCATGTGTGTGTGTGTGTGTGTGTTTGTGTGCGTGTGTGTGCTTGTGTGAGAGAGGTTATGTGTATGTATATGTATAAGTGCATATGTGCTGTGTGTGCATGTGTGTGTGTGTGTGTGTGTGTGTGTGTGTGTGTGTGTGTGTGTGTGTGTGTGTGTTTGTGTGCGTGTGTGTCTTTGTGTTGTGTGTGTGTGTGTGTGTATGTGTATGTATGTATGTATGTATGCATGTATGTATGTATGTATGTATGTATGTATGTATGTATGTATGTATGTATGTATGTATGTATGTATGTATGTATGTATGTATGTATGTATGTATGTATGTATGTATGTATGTATGTATGTATGTATGTATGTATGTGTGTGTGTGTGTTTGTGTGTTTGTATGTGTTGTGTGTGTGTGTGTGTGTGTGTGTGTGTGTGTGTGTGTGTGTGTTGTATGTGTGTGTGTATGTGTGTATTTGTGTGTGTGTGTGTGTGTGTTGTGTGTGCATGTGTTTGTTTATGTTGTGTGTGTGTGTGTGCGCGCGCGCGCGTGTGTGTGTGTGTGGTGTGTTTGTGTGTGGGTGTGGTGTGTTTGTGTGTGTGTGTGTGTGTGTGTGTGTGTGTGTGTGTGTGTGTGTGTGTGTGTGTGTGTGTTGTGATGTGCTAGCACTCTAGCGTCTGTAATTTAGGTCGGATATGATTCGAAAATTTGATAAAAATCCTGATTTTTAGCAACAGCTGGCATACCATTCTGATTCTAAAGGGAAAAAATCATAACTTTCTATAATACACTTTTTCAAACACGATTTCATCGTCGTAATCAGCGTTAAAATCTGCGTAAATCAGCAATTTAAACTTTTTATTTACCATTTCGAAGCGCAAATAATTGACCTGACTGCGGTCAGGGTTTACTTTTTCTTATTCAATTTTATTTGTAAGTTCAAGTAGTTGATCTGTGCATAGTTTGTCGCTAATTACGATGGTAGATTCAGATTTTCAAAAAAAAGTGTGAGCTAAAAAATATGAAGCCTGTTAGGATATTCGCTGCTATCACGTTAGTATTTAGCAGTAACTAAGTACTGCTAATTACTTGAATTAAACAACACAGCCTACACTGGAATAAGTACTGGGAAAAATAACTTTTTTTAAAACACAACAACTTTTGTAATAAGTAATGTACGTGAAACGTAGTAATCAATGAGTGAAATATGACATTTAAAACAATATTTGTAAATTTTAAAACTTTAAAAATGTTTGATGTAACGTATACATTTATTGAACTGATTTGTAATTTTGTTTAAGAACAAAAATAAT
>CM040184.1:83075453-83112953 GCA_022606455.1 Callitettix versicolor
ATATAATCAAAGCGAAAAGAAATATTTGTTTGCGATATTACGCAATGTTGCTGACCTTTACATAAGATTCCCCCCTGAAGACGTCCCAAACATTCCATTAATTCTTAAAAATTCAAGTTTGTTGAAATTGCATTTAAAAAATATTTTTTCCATAATTATCTCAGTCGGTTCTAATAATCATTTAATTCAGACCAAGCAATACGCTTGTCCACTGCTAGTTTGCTATGAAACCTACGCTGTGCACGAAAACAAGCAGTAAAATAGTATTTAAAAAAATATAGTTAATCGAACAAATGGGATTAATGATGAACAGAAAAAGAGATCCGAGCATTGATCACGTGTACAGATTACTCGGAATATACGATGAGCCACAGAGTACAAAAGAATATATATATATATATATATATATATATATATATATATATATATCTTGAGGAAGATCCTTGGCCCGAGATTAACAGAAGATGGATACAGGTTGCACTCCCGGAAGACCACAGAGAAGATATCGAACCTGGTAGCAGATATCAGAAGAATGACACATCAGTAGACTCCCAACAACGAGACTTGCCAACAGAATCCTTAAGTATATACAAGGAGTCAAATCAAGAACGTCGTGGATCGCACAAGTAATAATAGACCTACATGACGCAGAAATAGACTCAACAGATGTTGAAGACAGGCACGCATACAGGAGAAAGATGCTCGGTTGGAAGGTCCCAGAGAATGAAATCCCAAAGAGAGCAGGGGTAAAATGGACGGAGGAGCGGAAGAGGATCCATGGGGACAGGATGAGGGAGGTGTGAAGGATTAGAAGAAACAAGACATGAGTCGGAGTGCTTTGCGTGATCCAACAGGGTCTATACGCAAATATATATATATATTAAGGCGAAGAGCACATTGAGGCTATTATCGCCTCCCTAAATATAAGTGTAAGTGTAAAGTGTTGAAGTCATAAGTGTAGTGTTGTAAGTGTAACTGTGTGTTAGACTCGGGTACCGCGATGTTGATATTCTAGATCCTCTCAATAGAATATCAACACTTGTAATACAGTCAAAAGAGAAATGCGTGTAAAGTAACTTTTATCGATAATTTTTATACTCAGTGAGACCAAAACAACCCGCTATTACCTGCTTTTCTTTCATTACCACCCGCAAGCCCCAAAATTACCCGATGATCAAAATATACAGATCGACGGACCTATTGCGCAACAAACCTCTTAAGCACTAGTACAGTGGATCGGTGCTCTTAATAAGTTCCAACAATCCACTGGCTACCTCATCCTGCTGAGGTCCCTTAGCCTCCTGTTAGCATATGGGCCGCAACATTGAAATTTCGCTATTACAAGTTTTTGTAAATCTGATATCACCCAATCAACGTTAGGAATCAACAGTTGACATTTCAAAATTTTCGTGGTAAAGTACGAAATTATCTGACAGCGGTCAGGGTTCATTTTCGTATTATCAGTGTAATTAGAAATTAAATTTGTTAATCCATGCAGATTTCAACGCTGATTGTGACTGTGAAACCCGAATAAAATAATTAAGATAAAAACAATATTGTCACTGTTTCTGTCAAACATCTGCGTTTAGAGTGGGAATCCACCAAAAGCAGATTATAAAAAAGTAAGAGGCCTCAATCACTTGATCCCCAAGTACTTTGTGAAATTGACAAAAAACCAGTATTCATTACAATTCTTTACTCGTTGGCTTCAGTAGCCGTCGGCTCGATATGTCACTGTCAACGCTAAATTGCTTTTGTCTCGTCCGTCCATCGCTCCTCTCCACGAAAAATGTTTACTCACTCTTTAAGTCAGCTTAGACATTTGATTCCTCAACGACGACATTTATTTTTACCGAAACATCGGCAGATCGTTCAATACGTCAGTAATAGCGGCAAATATTGGGATCCGGGATCGTTCAATAGATCAGTAATAGCGGCAAATATTGGGATCCGGGATCGTTCAATAGCGGCAAACATTAGGATCCGGAAGCGTTCAATAGATCAGTAATAACGGCAAATATTGGATCCGGGATCGCTCAATAGAGCAGTAATAGCGGCAAATATTTGGATCCGGGATCGTTCAATAGATCGGAAATAGCGGCAAATAATTGGATCCGGGATCGTTCAATAGATCAGTATGTCAACGACGACAATTATTTTTACCGAAACATCTGCAGATCGTTCAATAGATCAGTAATAGCGGCAAATATTGGGATCCGGGATCGTTCAATAGAGCAGTAATAACGGCAAATATTGGGATCCGAGATAGTTCAATAGATCAGTAATAGCGGCAAATATTGGGATCCGGGATCGTTCAATAGATCAGTATGTCAACGACGACAATTATTTTTACCGAAACATCTGCAGATCGTTCAATAGATCAGTAATAGCGGCAAATATTGGGATCCGGGATCGTTCAATAGAGCAGTAATAACGGCAAATATTGGGATCCGAGATAGTTCAATAGATCAGTAATAGCGGCAAATATTGGGATCCGGGATCGTTCAATAGATCAGTATGTCAACGACGACAATTATTTTTACCGAAACATCTGCAGATCGTTCAATAGATCAATAATAGCGGCAAATATTGGGATCCGGGATTGTTCAATAGATCAGTAATAGCGGCAAATAATGGAATCCGGGATCGTTCAATAGCACATTAATAGCGGCAAATATTGGGATCCGGGATCGTTCAATAGATCAGTAAGAGCGGCAAATATTTGGATCTGGGATCGTTCAATAGATCAGTAATAGCGACAAATATTGGGATCCGGGATTGTTCAATAGAACAGTAATAGCAGCAAATATTGGGATCCGGGATCGTTCAATAGATCAGTAAAAGCGCAAATATTGGGATCCGGGAACGTTCAATAGATCAGTAATAGCAGCAAATATTGGAATCCGGGATCGTTCAATAGATCAGTAATAGCGGCAAATATTGGGATCCGGGATCGTTCAATAGATCAGTGATAGCGGCAAATATTGGGATCCGGGATCGTTCAATAGATCAGTAATAGCGGCAAATATTGGGATCCGGGATTGTTCAATAGAACAGTAATAGCAGCAAATATTGGGATCCGGGATCGTTCAATAGATCAGTAATAGCGGCAAATATTGGGGTCCGGGATCGTTCAATAGATCAGTAATAGCGGCAAATATTGGGATCCGGGATCGTTCAATAGATCAGTGATAGCGGCAAATATTGGGATCCGGGATCGTTCAATAGATCAGTAATAGCGGCAAATATTGGGATCCGGGATCGTTCAATAGATCAGTAATAGCGGCAAATATTGGGATCCGGGATCGTTCAATAGATCAGTAATAGCGGCAAATATTGGAATCCGGGATCGTTCAATAGATCAGTAATAGCGGCAAATATTGGGATCCGGGATCGTTCAATAGATCAGTAATAGCGGCAAATATTGGGATCCGGGATCGTTCAATAGATCAGTAATAGCGGCAAATATTGGAATCCGGGATCGTTCAATAGATCAGTAATAGCGGCAAATATTGGGATCCGGGATCGTTCAATAGAGCAGTAATAACGGCAAATATTGGGATCCGGGATCGTTCAATAGAGCAATAATAACGGCAAATATTGGGACCCGGGAACGTTCAATAGATCAGTAATAGCGGCAAATATTGGAATCCGGGATCGTTCAATAGATCAGTAATAGCGGCAAATATTGGGATCCGGAATCGCTCAATAGATCAGTAATAGCGGCAAATAATTGGATCTGGGATCGTTCAATAGATCAGTAATATCGGGATCAGTTTTTCGATTGACACAACTGTTTCTAAAAGATAGTATATTATTCCAGCTTTTGCAAAAATCGTACGTGGCATCTTCGAGGTGATTCTCGCTACAAGTCTGAAGAAGCCAACATTTTCCCTTCCTCTTAAAACGTTTGTACGACGCAAGCCAAATGCACATTAGCCCGGCTGATAGTGACAATGGCTTTTGTAAGACTGCACTTAAGTGGAACACTTAAGTGAGCCACTATTACAAGCAGCTATTAAATTGTGAGCGTCGACCATCTTACTCAGTTCAAACAGAAAGACAATATGGATTGAAAATACGAACGACGCTCACAAATAGTAATTTACCTACTTTTTCAAGGACTGCCCACAATTTTGTTGCCCGACCAAGTGTAATGTTACAGTCTTTCATTGTACTACTCAGTGCGCAAATAGCGGGTCGGCCTAAGTCAACTTCAAGCCAGCCCACTTTTTATATGCGTCAAACAGACGTTATAAAAAACGAAAAAACTGAAGGGTAATTAAGTGGTGGTTTTCTTCACTTCGACTTCAGATCTGGAACGAGAACCACCTCGAAAATGCGAGGTACAATGTTTGCGAAAATTTGCAACAATATAATTTATAAACAGGCTATAAAATAGCGATTTCGACAAATTTGGTATTCCGGCTTCTGCCCATAACTTCTGTTTTACATCTTTGAGTTTGCTTTCTTTAGTCATAAATATTTAGTTTAAAATTTTTGCGAAACATATAGTTGATTGTGATTCCTCATAACTGACCTAAACCTTTAAATCCGATTTTTAGACATTTAGCCTATTTCCTCATTATTCCATCTGTAATTTCCGACCCCCCCCCCTCAGCAGGGTTGCAGACTAGCTGCACCTATTGAGAGGATTTAGACGTCCCTCGCGGTACCCGAGTATAACACACACTTATACTTACAACACTATACTTACGACTTTAACACTTTACACTCACACTTACATTTAGGGAGGTGATAATAGCCAAAATGTGCTTTTCGCCTTAAAATAATAATTTTAAAAAATACCAACAAAAAAATGTAATTTCCGAACTGGATTTTTCGAGATAAATTGAAATTTAAAAAAGTTTGGGCGATTATTTTTACACCATATCCACATTTAACTACATAACCTGACCTTTGGCAAGCGCCAGAGTTGGGTTACTCACAACCAGTCCTCAGCTATATTAACTTAACTGTAGATAGTATATTAACTGTAAGGTTAACTTAATAGACTAATCCGTATTAGATTTATTAAAACTTAAACACATAAATAAATAAGATACATTTATATCCGTAAATATCTGTGGGTAGGAACTATGGTAAGACGATATGGAGTGCTGGCTGGCAGAAGAAGCATGGTTAGTTGGATAGCCGAGAGGTACGGTAAGGTCCCGCCTTGCTTGTGATTGGTTTTAGCGTCATGTCTGATACCTGGAACATTGCAAGTTATAAAATATTTTGCTGTAACGAATGTATTACATGGTTCTTGACGTTATTCAGTTCTTATTTGACTACAGTAGTAGTTACTTTACTAAAAAATAATTTTTATAAATGTTCGTGAACTCGCTTGATACTTACAGTTATTGAGTTCTTAAGTGGCATCATTAGTACTTGCAGCTCTAATGATAAATTGTTTTTATACGGTTATATTATTGCTAGTGAAGTATCTTTACACAAGCAGTTATTGAGTTCCTAATTGACTAATGTCGTAGCTACTTGATGAAAAATAGTTTTAAAAAAATATATTATTGTTAGTAAAGTTGCTTGACAATAGCAGTTATTGAGTTCTTAATAACTAGAGTACTACCTACTGCTCTAGTGAAAAATAGTTTTTATAAGGTAATGTTAATGTTTATGAAGTCGCTTGACACTAGCAGTTATTGAGCACTTAATTGACTAGAGTAGTACGTGTTGCTCTAAGAAAAATAGTTTTTATTAGGTTATATTAATGTTTGTGAAGTGGCTTGACCATAGCAGTTATTGAGTTCTTATCTGACTACAGTAGTACCTATTGCTCTAAGAAAAATAGTTTTTATTAGGTTATGTTAATGTTTTTGAAATCACTTGACACTAGCAGTTTTTGAGCGCTTAATTGACTAGAGTAGTACCCTGCTGTTCTAGTGAAAAATAGTTTATATAATGTTATATTAATTTTTATGAAGTCGCTTGACACTAGCAGTTATTGAGCACTTAATTGACCTGTTGCTCTAGAGAAAAATAGTTTATATAAGGTTATATTAATGTTTTTGAAGTCGCTTGACACTTTTTGAGTTCCTAACTGACTAGAGTAGTACCTGCTGCTCTAGTGAAAAATAGTTTTTATAAGGTTATATTATTGTTAGTGGAGTCGCTCGACACTAGCAGTTTTTGTGTTCTTAATTGACTAGAGTAGTAGCTACTTTACTACAGAATAGTTTTTATAAGGTTATGTTAATGTTTGTAAAGTTGCTTTACAATAGTAGTTATTCATTTTTCAATTGACTAGAGTAGTAGCTATTCAACTGAGTAATATTTTTAAGGTTATATTAATGTTTGTAAAATTATTTGATACTATAACTTATTCAGTTTTAAATTGTCTGTAGTAGTAGATATTCTACTAAACATTTTTAAGTTAAATTATTTTTTGTAAAGTCACGTGGCACTAGAAGTTATTCAGTTTTCAATTGACTGCAGTAGTAGCTGCTGGTTGAACAATAGTTTTGTTAAGGTTATGCTAATATTTGTAAATGTGTTTTCACAAAGTATTTAATCTATGTTACGTTGTCAAATAAATAAGTTTATCATTAATACATAACATTATAATTGTTAGAACTTATAATTTAAATATAGCGTGTATATGTATGAAATTGTCAAGGTCAGGACGAGGATGACCCCGCAGAGTGGTTCGTGATACGACAAGAAGTTCACAACTTTATGTTTCCTATTTTCTTCTTTCTCAAGATAGATTTTAAAGGACTTGAGAAGGAAGAAAACAAGAAACCGTAAGTTCACTATACCTTACGCTAAGGATACAAGGACGGAATAGTCAGAGATTCGTTATACCTTACGCTAAGGATACAAGGACGGAATAGTCAGAGATTCGTTATACCTTACGCTAAGGATACAAGGACGGAATAGTCAGAGATTCGTTATACCTTACGCTAAGGATACAAGGACGGAATAGTCAGAGATTCGTTATACCTTACGCTAAGGATACAAGGACGGAATAGTCAGAGATTCATTATACCTTACGCTAAGGATACAAGGACGGAATAGTCAGAGATTCATTATACCTTACGCTAAGGATACAAGGACGGAATAGTCAGAGATTCGTTATACCTTACGCTAAGGATACAAGGACGGAATAGTCAGAGATTCGTTATACCTTACGCTAAGGATACAAGGACGGAATAGTCAGAGATTCGTTATACCTTACGCTAAGGATACAAGGACGGAATAGTCAGAGATTCGTTATACCTTACGCTAAGGATACAAGGACGGAATAGTCAGAGATTCATTATACCTTACGCTAAGGATACAAGGACGGAATAGTCAGAGATTCATTATACCTTACGCTAAGGATACAAGGACGGAATAGTCAGAGATTCATTATACCTTACGCTAAGGATACAAGGACGGAATAATCAGAGATTCGTTATAAGTAGAGTCGGGGGCACTTGAGAACCCGTGACGTCATGTGGTGGTGGGGGTTTGACGTCATGGGTGTGACGTCATGGTGTGACGTCATGGTGTGACGTTGGAGTGTGACGTCAGAGTGTGACGTCAGGGTGTGACGTCAGGGTGTGACGTCAGGGTGTGACGTCGGATTGTGACGTCGGATTGTGACGTCGGGGTGTGACGTCGGAGTTCGGAGTGGGGGAGGGGGGGGGTATGTATTGCGCGTTCGTTTGTGACGTCGGTGTGTGTTATTAATTAATTAATTTATTAAATAAATAAATTTATACCTGAAAAAAAGTTGTGTGTTTCTGGCGGGGCTCGAACCGTGGACGTTGCACTTGTGAGGCGCTCGCTATAACCACTGGACCACGGTGACTACTGGTAAATCAATGCGATTCGAGGTATATGAAATTAGCGATTCGCGTTCGGTTCGCCCGATCGAATCGCCATCGTGTTACGTGCCTAGCCCATGACCAGGGCCTGTGTATAGTGTGTTATATAAACATATAAAGTAAGTCTATCTATGCTGTGTATAGTGTGTTATACAAACATATAAAATAAGTCTATCTATGACCGCCTCTCTCTCCCTCGTGGACGGTGTATGATATATGTAATATTGGTAGTGCTCAGACGGCTGTAGCCATCGTGTTAAGCCTAGCCCACCCCGAGTCGGCGGATAGTGCGTTATATAAACGTATAAATTAAGTCTATCTATGACCTCCTCTCTCTCGCTCCCTCGTTGATGGTGTATGATATATGTAATATTGGTAGTGCTCAGACGGCTGTAGCCATCGTGTTACGTGCCTAGCCCACCCCGAGTCGGCGGATAGTGCGTTATATAAACGTATAAATTAAGTCTATCTATGACCTCCTCTCTCTCGCTCCTCGTTGATGGTGTATGATATATGTAATATTGGTAGTGCTCAGACGGCTGTAGCCATCGTGTTACGTGCCTAGCCCACCCCGAGTCGGCGGATAGTGCGTAATATAAACGTATAAATTAAGTCTATCTATGACCTCCTCTCTCTCGCTCCCTCGTTGATGGTGTATGATATATGTAATATTGGTAGTGCTCAGACGGCTGTAGCCATCGTGTTACGTGCCTAGCCCACCCCGAATCGGCGGATAGTGCGCTATATAAACATATAAAGTAAGTCTATCTACGACCGCCTCTCTCTCTCTCCTCGTGGACGGTGTGTGATATATGTAATTTTGGTAGAGTTAAGACGGCTGTCGCCATCGTGTTACGTGCCTAGCCCCCGAAGACTCGGACCGGTGGATAGTGTGTTATATAACATATAAAGTACGTCAATCTATGACCGCCTCTCTCTCTCTCTCTCTCTCTCTCTCTCTCTCTCTCTCTCTCTCTCTAGCCGGGACCAGGGTAGGCGTTATATAAATATATAAAGTGTCAGGTTGTGACGTGAGGGTGTTACGTCAGGGTGTGACGTCGGATTGTGACGTCGGAGTGTGACGTCGGAGTGTGACGTCAGGGTGTGACGTCAGGGTGTGACGTCGGAGCGTGACGGCGGGTTGTGACGTCGGATTGTGACGTCGGAGTGTGACGTCGGGGTGTGACGTCGGGGTGTGACGTCGGGATTGAGACAGGGATTTTTGTTTTAGAAATAATACAATGTTTTGATACACATACATTTATTGAATTTTAAAATGATACTTGATACAGTGTTATAAATCATTTTTTCTTCTTGTCGTCTACAGACGTAGATCGTATTACTAACCAGTCCGGATTGCCTCAGAGTTCTGGTAACGTTGGGGTTGGTGGTGATGGCGGTGGCGGTGGTGGTGATGATGATGATGATGATGATGACGGCAGTGGTTGTAGTGGTTGTTGTTGTTGTTGTTGTTGTGGTTGGTGTTGATGTTGGTTCCGAACTAATGTACCTGGTTGAAAGGCTTAAATGTCAAACATTAGCTGTGGGTTTCGGATATCTAAAATCGTATTCGGGAGGTGAAGGTATCCTCCCACCAGGTGTTTGACGCAACCTTTTTAACTTACGCGGACACCATCTGAAGGCCACTTCCGCTTTCTTTGAATGTTGACCATTAGACCATGCTTGTCCTCTGTGTTTTACGGGGTTGGAACCGTCGAGCGGGTATCTATCCGCTGCCCACATTACAAGCCGAATTAAGCGGAAGGCTTAACTCTTGTGGAAGTAGCTCCAGCCATCGCTACTCCCTTGGTGACTATCACTCCATAACAACATATAGTCCCCCAAATTATTTTTTTGTTTTTTTTTGTTTTTTTTTTTTTTTTTTTTATTATCTAGATGTACTTATTTGCTTCGTACAGTGTAAATTTTGAGAATTCAAGTAGTCAAAATTGCTTATAATAGAGTTAATCCAACAATACTAATAGTTATGTTGACCATTAGACCATGCTTGTCCTCTGTGTTTTACGGGGTTGGAACCGTCGAGCGGTTATCTATCCGCTGCCCACATTACAAGCCGAATTAAGCGGAAGGCTTAACTCTTGTGGAAGTAGCTCCAGCCATCGCTACTCCCTTGGTGACTATCACTCCATAACAACATATAGTCCCCCAAATTATTTTTTTGTTTTTTTTTTTTTTTTTTTTTTTTTTTTTTATTATCTAGATTTACTTATTTGCTTCGTACAGTGGCTCACGATAGACTAAGCTCTACATATGTGGTTTTTGACATTCTCACAAGTGTTTCGGTTTACGAGAGACTTAACTCTACGCCAGTGACCTTAATTTTTACATTTTCGTTTACGGAAGAATTAACTTCTCGCCAGTGACGATAATCTTCACACAGGTTTACGGGAGACTTAACTCCGCGCCAGTGACCTTGACACACACACACACACACACACACACTCGCTCGCTCGCTCGCTCACGTGCTCTAAGCATCAAGTAAATCGTAATAATGTTTTGCGCTCTGCAGAGCACATCTACTAGAATCTACATTACTATTATGATGTGATAAAATGCATTTTAAATATGTACAATTATTATTATTATTATTATTACCCATTGTTTCGGGTAATTCCAAAACGTTCGGATGGTAGCGTCTCAAAAATTCCGCCTTTTCCGCACCTTTAGTGTACAAGGTGGAAAAAGGTTTAAACAAAATGCGTACAGCGTTCTCATCGAACGGTACATCACCGTCGCTCCATTCTATACCGTGAAAGTATTCGCGTAGCCAGCGAGCTATTTTCTTACTTTTTTCGTTCAGTATGTGAAATCCGAAAGGCGGCTTGAAAATTGTAACGCTATAGGAAAAGCGACTGACAACGGCTAATTCTTTGACAATATACGTGCCGTCGTTGTCTACGAACGCGTGAAATTCAACTACAGCCTGCTGCATGTTTTTTGAACAATACCACTTCGTCGAATAGACGGTCTGCCTCGGGCAGAGTACTGGACACTGGCTCTTCGCTGGCTAGGCAATCAATGATGTAAGCGATCAAGTCTTGCTCGTTATAAAACAATTCTTTAACACGCCGTGACACTAGAGGCGCACTGTCCGCGAACAGTTTCCATTCGTCAGCGGTCAAAGAAACGGTATGCTGACCGCCGTCGTAGAGCTGAACGTATCTTTTGCCAAATACATTTCTGACGGTCACGTGACCTGGGCCGAAAATAAATTTTTTAGAAGTGGTAGTGGGTGTCGCAACAGACGTTGTAATGTTCACCATTTCAGCCAGCAACTCGTTGAACAAGAAATAAGTGAAAAATACGAATTTCTTGCCCGACTGGACCAGTACGCCCAACTCGTGTGCCGAGTGTTGGAAAAGACCCGTAACGATAAATTTACTACATTGGCTGTTTAGAAAATTAACCGTTTTTAAGTAAATGCCTAGAGGTAGGTTAGGCGGGACCTTACGCTTGGTAGGGTCACGCTCTACATCCATTCGCTCTGGCGTCATGATTAGTACTGAGCTCTACAAGTCTCAAACATCCCCTTTACTCAATCACCCCACTCCTCCTCCTCCTCCTCCTCCTCCTCCTCCTCTTCCTCCTGCCGCAACCCTAGAAACCGACTATATTTTTAATAGCTCCTGTGAGTAGAGAATAGCTCATGTGTTTATCGTAAAAGATAATACAATAGGCAATTGTATTTGTGGGAAAATTAGAGGAAGCCTCGATTTCCAGTTTCACGTCTACCGGTCCCGATCTAAAGGAGTCTTTGTGTTTGGAACAATCGATTACGAAGATCGGCGTTTTGTCTTTAAACGTTTGCAAATCGACACACGGGGACGGTTCGCGACCGTAATAAGATTGTTGGAATTCGCAGAATTTGTGGTAGGCTAGCGCTTTACTACCTCGTACGCGTTCGTAAGGGTGAAAATCCGAATTGAGATGGACTCGTACATCGGTAATGTTGCAATAATCGAACTGGGATGCGTCTTTACCGATTTGATTAGACCTATCAGTTTGAAAGACTAACGCGATGATTTGAGGCATTTGGTCTATCGTGGCTGTTTTAAGGACCCACGTCTCCTGTTTTATAGCCGCCCACCACGGTCTTACGATAACATCCCACCCGCGATACGCTATATGCGCTGTGATGTTGTTTTGAATCTTCTTCAAAGTATCTACCTCGTGCTTTCCATCGACGGTAATGTGATGTAACATCCAGGTGATACCGGTAATTACTAATTCAACTGTGGAAGCATCTGAGCTGTAAACGGCATTCCAATCGGATGCTGACCGTAAGAGTACCAGTTCCTGTTTTACGTTAACCACTATTCTCCTGTAGTCCTCGAAAAAGCCCATCAACATTTTGAGAGGTACGAGTACCGAAAATTCACCGCTATCGTTGTTAGGGGACATGTAGTTACCGGGACCCACCCAACCGGCATTTCTTAAATTATGTACTCTGTACTCGGGAGTAGACAGTAAGTTTTTCACCGTACTGACTATGCCTAATTGTCTTGTACTATCCACCTCGTTGCCGCCTATCTCGTAACGGATGTTGTAAAAAAGAAACGCCACCCCGTTGTTAACAAAGTCCACTTTAGCCTTGGAGCCATCTTCTTTTTTCCCGGTCAACGTACCTGTAATGTAAAGCAAACTCTCGTGTGGCAGAGTCATAACATCCTGTTGGTTTACAGGTATCCTGATTTCATCGTTATTCTTAAACGTGGACGATGCGTACGGTTTATGATAATGATATTCTTTACCAGTGATTGTATTATCGTACACCGGTTGTCTTTCGAGCGCTAACAAATCCATTATTGTTATTTCGAAATCAAAATTTTAAAACCAAGAGACCGTAAAAAGCGTATATTTCTAGATGTTAACACTCTCGTGTTTGTCCGTGGACTAACGTTGTGTCTATACGTATCCTGATTAAATACAAGACCCATTTACTACCGTCGTCGTCTTAAATGCAATCTGATCGAAATAGTTTCGTTTCTGAAATCGACAAGGTCACCGTTCTGATCCTTTAGACTCACCGTAAGGTTATGAATCGATTTCACGTTGACCGGTAAATATATTACCGTTCGCGGTATCTCGATAATCTTGTAACCGGGTGGTACTCGAGGGTAAAATTCGTGTATAACGTGACTCTCTACACCGTTTTGAAACGAACCTGAGGCTACATTACATTCGATTTGTATTACACTGACCTTGATGATGTCCACAGGCAGGTCGGAAACGTGCACTCGGCCGGGTTCGAGACTTTTCTTTTCAAAACCGAGTAACGTGCCGACGGTATGTTCGCCACTGAAATCTATCGTTTCCGAACAAAGTATCTCCACTTTCAGTGTGTTATTGTTGGGTTTTAAAGAGAATACAATGGTTGGATCCAGTTTCGATTTAATGTACGTTTCAATATCATTGATTTCATACGAGCCTGTGGGCAGTTTTACGTCTAAAACTGTCGTAACTTGTTCAGTGGGCTGAACAGGTGAATCGTCATCACGACCTACATGATCGGGAAGATTTGTATCTTTGGACGAAACCGTATCCGGTTTTACAGAAATTTTGCCTGCAGCAGCAGTGGGAGTATTAGCATCAGTAGTGGATGAAAGCTCTTTTTTTTTATTTTTTTCCCATTTTTTTCTATTAGTATTAATATAACCATAATTTTGCAAACCATAAAGCGAACGTTTATCTCTATCGCTATTCTTCAGCAATCGAAATTCGTTATTTACGCCTTCTTTGATATTCGGGATAGAATTATACGTAGCCAAATCTACTAGACCTATTTCCCATTGGCCGCCGTCGACGTTGCCGTCGTCGTCGTTATCGTTGGACACATCGATCGGTGGAAAAAAATCACACGAAAGTGTTGAACTATTTCCGGTCAAACATATGGACATGGTGACGAAGACGTCAGAAACTTTAGACACAGATGTCCGCAAACTACTGAGTTGAAACGTTGATGTCGCGTGTAATTATAGTGAATATTAGCGGTAGGACCAAAATATCTTAACAATTCTATCGGCGGTCTTAGGTTACCGAAACTGTCGAAATACTCTACAGCATCTCCCTTCTTTTTATAACATACCCAATGAGTACCGTCACCCGATACGCTGTCCAAATTCACGATTGCCGATTCAATTTTCAACGGTTTACGCGGTAAAGTGTCTCGCATAAAGACACCGCGGAACGAAGCCACACCCAAAAGTTTTGCATACTTTTCCAAATCCAGATTCGTCAACGGTCTGATAGTTATCGAATTGATCAATATTTTTTTTTTTTAGAATTTCTGCGCTTCCTACAACCGCCACCCTCCTTCTTCTTATACGGTCTGAGATAAAGACCTTTACCTCTTAAACCGGTAATGAGTTGCTTAATAGTACGTCGTTTGCTAGCCAATCTCCTACTCTTCTTTCTCTTTTTGCCGCCCCCTAATTTTGCTTTCGCTTTCATAGCGGCCGCTACTGCAAGTGCGGTCGCACGTTCGCTCAACGAGGCGTCACTCGCTTTGACACGGTTCCAAGCTTTTCCCGCTAGAATATCGTCTGCCTCGCTACGCCTCTGTGAATCGTTGTAACGGCTGTACGCTATATCGTGTTCCTTGCACGCTTCGTCAAGAGGATTTATACCTTTATCGCCTCGAGCCAATCTCTTCTTTAATTTAGTACCCGGACCGCAGTAGTTGTACGTAGGTATATGTAGTTCGACAGGTAGTAAATCGATAGCTTTGTTTACAGCGGACGATATCAATCCACGACCTTTCCTAATCACTCTCCCTTTACGACTGACACGTGTTGCACGTTTACCTACCATTTTAACACTAAACAATAATTACTATGATAAAGTGTTTAAGTAGAAAAAGAAAATTTCGATTAATAGTTATTCTTCCCACACTTGGCGCCAATGGGATAAAAGGTTCTGTTTAGGGTCATCGTGACTGTACCGTTTCCTTATTTCCTTAGCCAAAGAGATTAGTTCTTTGTGAATATTACTCATCATACCAATCATTGATTTATTAATCGCTATTTCTACAGCTTCGGTCATCTGATTGTAAGTAACAGCGTCGTTATCGCTCGACCCTTTGCCCATGTTCCTGATAGGCTTATATTCAGCATCAAAGTACCCCTTAACACCGCCGCCGTTTAATGTGTTTAAGGCAACCCACATTTTAATGTTTTCCTCTTGTTTGTGTAATTGCTCGACATTGACAGCGTCAATAGGCTCTACACCTGCAGGTACGTTTGTTATTCTTTTACTATTAGCATTGAACATATCACCTGTCGGCAGTCGAGTTAAAAAAAGCGTATTTTGCGTAAGAAAATCTAAATTGACAGCGTCTTTAGCTAGTACAGGTTCTGCTACGTGACCGAGACGTTTATTCTGTAGATGCCAACTGTTACCGCTTGTGACGCTTATAACGCGATTGTCCACGTACGATTTTGTAACAGCATCATTTTTAGCTGTGGGAGTTTTAACGTTACCGATAACCGATCCACACGCATCGAATTTTCCTCCGCCATCTTTCACTAGCATATTTTCCTTCGCGTACCGGATATTTACCGCATCTCCGTCCAATTGTGGCGGCCCTACATTACGTAATCGAAAATTTTCAAACGAATAACTATCGATCAGTTTAATGGGGATCAAAGATTCTAAATACTCTTTAGTCACGGCGTCATCGTCGGCTGTCGGTCTGGCAAGACCGCCTAAAGGAATATTTTTCGCGTGATATTTCGCAATCACCGGATCGAATGTTAAACACCGTTTCTCCATGGTACCTAGATTTACGGCCGAGTCAGCGTCGTCAGGCGTGTGGACATAACGTAACGCTTTGTATTTAATATCGTAATCTCCGTCCGATGTAAGAGTGAAACCGATCCCTGGGGGTCCTCGTCGTGCCGCATTTTCGCTGCCGCCACCGCCGCCGCCACTGTAGCGTCCAAACTTGTCGACACTCATCTTATCAATGCTCGTATTTTTCTATTTCCTAAACCTTTTATAAATCCCGCCTCTTTAAGCTCTTCTATAATAGACGCTATCTCGTTGGCGTGACCCGTGTGACCTGCGTTGTGGGACATCAGCAAAAGTCTCAATCGGTCGCACAATTCGTTAGGATCGTCCCAATACGCGTATTGGTTGTGACCTTGTCCTTGTTTAGTACGGGTTTTCTTGTTTTGTTTTGCCGGCGGAAACAGGTATTGTATAACTTCTTTGTATTTATCCGCTTTCGGATTACGGTTGACCGGCCCGTGAGAATTGTACTTTTGCAGGTGGGCGTTTGTCTGTAAACAGATATTTTTATACGTAACAGCGTCGTCCGTTGTGTATTCTTCGGGACTCTTCATAAAGAGTAGTTCGTATAGACCTGGTGAACCTTTATAGCTAACACCATCGATAATTATGTCCGCGTCATCCGTAAACTGTATAGCTTTTGAACCGACCATTATAGAGTCGTTTTCGATTCGTGGTCCGTATAAATGATCGATTTTCTTTTTCCTCGATGTGTCGGTAATCATTTCTGTCATGTATTTACGTACAAGAGGGTGATTGAATGTAGAGTTTATCCAATGTAACGACTCTCTGCGTCCTTGAGGTGTGGATACAATATTAGCTACACTGCCGGCTGTGTCAACACTATCATTACCGGGGGAAGAAAAATTGGATTTTGAAGTTTCCGCAATTACAGGCGTGTCTATAAATCTCGGATATGAAGTTTTTTTTCTAGGTGTCGATGAAACAGGCATAGCCATAGAGATAGAGGACGCTTCTTCTTCTTCTTCTTGTTTTTCAGTTTTCATAAAAGGTGTCCTAGCCGCAGCTTGTGACGCGTCTTGTATTTTCGTCAACTCTTTAATAATAGGTTTATACTGTCTGGTTAATTGTACGTCCATATCGGCATCACCGAATTTCATTTGCATATATTTCCGCTTCAACGCGTCTCTCAATCGATCGATTTCGAGTGTAGCCAAGTCACCGGTTAACGTCATATCGCGAAATGAATAGATACAGGAAGATGTAGCGTTATTTATAATCACGGTAACTCTAGCGACCTGAAGAAAATTGAATACTTTTTCGTCGACAAGAGATATTTTATAACGTCACCGGCTGACGCGTACAAAAATTTCTTTTTCACCTCCCAACGTAATCCTCTAAAGTAACTGTACATGTTGTTATCGAAAAATGGGATTTTCATAGTTTTACGAGAGTCTGTGAAAACAACGGTACGTTTCACGTTATCACGCCACTCTGGTATTTCGGCCACCACGAGGTGATCGTCTTTCGGTGTATTTTGCATGTACTCTTTAAGTTCGGATATAGGACGAAGCAGAGGTGATCATGATGATGATGCCGCCAACAGATAAGAATTTAATAAAAGAAATTCGTCTAAATTTGCACCCGTAAATTTACGCCATGTTTCCAAACGACGTCGGTCCGTTACAGAATAATTGTAGCCATCATAAGACAGACCAAAGTGTCCGCACTGTTCGGGCACGGTAGGTAGAGCGGCTTTAAGAAATTCTACAGTAAACGCACCCTGAGCTTTATTATTCACTGCCTCGAACGCCCTGCCTCTTGTATTGCGAGGCAAGAGCGAGGGTAATGGACAGAATTTAACATTATAACTGATACCTAGCACACACTTTGCACCTGTAATCAGTCTATAGGCTTGTACAGGATTACGAATCGGAATGGTTCTTTCCGTAATAACGACACACCTGGACGCGTTAGGTAGAGCGGAACCGTACTGTAACATGTCCAAGTACACCTGAGTGTACGCTAAATTACCGTGACCGGTGGTGAGGGTACGATTGAAGAAATCCGGGAACGGTCGAAAGCGTGAAAGAAGATTTTGGGAATGACGGACTGTACCGCGCAGCATATGTTCGTTGTAGATCACCAGTTCGAATGGGACTCCACTTTTTTCACTTTCTTGCAGAAATTTCACCCAAATGTCCCTGTTGTAGAAACGCGAAACGCCGCTCGTGATCATTAAAATCACGACGGGAGGAAGACTCTTACTGTAGGTGCCCCGCCTTTTGTGGCGCCAGCAACGTCTGTTGAATATGTCGCCGTGTTTTCCAGAACGGCTACAATAATTACCGCAAAACTGTTTCCTATCAGCGTAATACCAGGTGCACAGATTCGACTTTGGGCGAGTAAAGCGCAATGTATTTGCATAAGGAACTATGTCATTGTACGTATATATTCTCATGTTGACAAGTCTTTTACGAATCGATCGAATCCTATTCTGAACCTACCTTCCTCTATCTCACACTCTTTGTCGATTACTAGAAAACCGTGTTTCTCTTTCCAAGCAGCCGCGCATATATCTTTGAAAACACAAAATGTAGTGTCCGTATTCACGTGGTCGTTGTAAATGTGTCGTAAATTGAGTTCATCTTGTTTAAATACTGCCAACAAGTTGGCATTATCTCTGACCAACTGTTTCGGAATTCTACTGTACGTTTGACCCAGGTAAAAAGAATCGATATTGTTGTGCCGTCCCATTGTGAAATATTTACGTATATTATCGTGTCTCTCGCATGCAATGTCGTCGAAAATCATCACAGAGTTCTGTTCGGCCTCACTAGGATCGATAACACTTTCGTTATCCGTACAAGGGAAATAGCCTATACCGGAATCGGCAAAAACCTTTTCCAAAAGCTTGTATTTCGGCTGGTGCAGAGATTTCGAAAATACGTAAACGTTTTCAAATTTTAAACCGTTGCTGTCAAACAGCAAATTGAAAATTACATTGGTCTTGCCGCAATTAGAAGGACCGCAGATAATACAGCGTATAGTGTTTGGCAACAGTTGGCTATGACGGCTACGTTTATCCCCACCAACACCACTATAGCCACCGCCGGCAAAAACGTCAAAATTAGAAATTTCAAGTTTTTGCTTCGCCTTCTCGATACGCATTCTGCTCGATACTGAACTTTTTATACGCCAGTATGTCTAATAAATAGGTTTAGATCGTGTATTTCCTTTACGTGTACCACCGTAACACACACACACACACACACACAAACTCAAACACACATACTTCTAAAATGAAACAAAAAAAAAAAAAACCAGCCTGTGTTGGAATCGCGAGAGTAGTGGGAAAGCAGGAAACGGATATCCTGTTTCACGAGATTAGTTTGCGCTTATCAATCCACGAGTTGTGCGACTTGTCAAAGCCTAACCACTTTACCAGAACTTTGTTCCCTTTCGATTGCAATACTTTTTCCACGAGGTAAACATCACCTACTTTGGTTTTACTTATTTCTTCAGCGTAAAACCCGCCTTTCAGAACTCCGCCTTTCGAGTCTTGTAAAATGTACGTTGTAGGTTCGGTTGGGACCACAGCGTAAATAGAAAAAACCTCGTTCGTCCAGTTCGGTAGGTAGCCTTTAGCAAAAGTCTTCTTATACTTGGAAATCCTTACTTTATCGTCCACGTTAAATTTAGATCTTTTTTCCACCTTGACACCACCACCACCACAACCACCGCCTCTCTGTCCATTTACTTTCTTCAAAAGCCGGTTTTCGTGTTTCCGCGTCACTCGGCTCGGTTTCATACCGATGGTGCTGTGTACGGTATTATTGTAAGATCGAACTACCGATTGTAATAAGTCTACCCATTCGTAACTACCGCGAGCAGTAAATTCTCGCCACATTTTCGTTTTTAAAGTACGGTTAAGTCTTTCGACTATAGACGCTTTCTTCTCCGTAAACGTGGTGTAATGGTTTATGCCGTATTTTTTCATAAGTTTCCCCACGTGAGCGTTGAACCACTCTTTACCCTGATCGGTCTGAAAATGACGCATTGGGTGTTTTTCGAGAATCGGTTCCAGAGCGGCCGCCACTTCGACGCCAGATTTCGATTTTAGAGGAAGGGCAAAAGCTAATTTTGACAGACAGTTTATCATTGTCAGTACATATTTGTAACCGTTATTCATTTTGGCATACGGTATCATTTCCACTAAATCGGCTTGGTAGAGATCGTTTAACCCTTTCAAAGTTACGCGACGTGTATTGAAGTTCCTTCTTGCCGGTTTGTGGAGCTCTTTAGCAATTGCTCGCCTTACGTTCATTCTGCAAATGAGGAAAATAACAATTGTGAATCCTAGATATATGTACATAAGTGAAGAAATTAAAAAAAAAATTGTTAGCTCGATGGGAAGACTCTTACGTCTTGAGCTATATGATGAGGGTTCGACCACTTTCCATAGCTACCCATGAGGTACGGTCGGAACATCGTTTGTTTTTTGTTTGCCGAGAGCATCCCCAAACGACTGGAAGTACATTTCCTGTCGAACAGGCATACACCTCTCGGGGGTAGTTATACTACGCCAGAAGAGCAATTTACAGTGTAACCAAACAACAACACATTCAACCTTGTGGACTGTTAAGTCACGACAGAGCACATTCAACCTTGTGGACTTTTACATCACGACAGAGGGTACACACACACATTCGCACTGTTGAAAAGGTCAGACTGTAAAGCGTTCAAGGTAGACTGTAAGGTCATTTTTCTTTTCTGTCTAAAATATTTTATTCGTCATCCTGATTATTCTCGTCTCTGTGTTCAAGGCAAGGTACTTTATTAAAACCGTAAGGTAAGGAATTGTATTCACCATCTCTCTTTCTCTTATCCCCTGTAATTCTGAAAGTTTTCGTTTCGCTCACAGTTACCACTTCGCGATCTTTTGTTCTTCTTATACGCATGTCGGTAATCATAAGCGGATCACTATCACCGTTTAATACCATACGTTTCAGAGATTCAAAATTCATCACACCGGAAGTGCGAAGATTCAGTGTTAGGCCTTTCACTTTGGTTACGGTCGCTGCATGTTCGCCAGTACTAGTCACAACTTTGTATCCGTAAGTTTTCGGGCCACCGGACACAAATTCCGAAATATACGAACCCGCTCCATATTCTGTAAGTTCGTCGGTCATCTGTCCGAGATAGTCGCCTGTCTCAACTTTGTTCATACCCTCTTTGTGTACGTATATGACGCTGTCAGTGTCTGCGTACAAAACCTGTGTGCCAAGGGTGTCAAGGTAACTGTATAGTTTCAGTCTAGCTTGTGCTGTAGTGAAAGCGGCAAGCACAACATTAACAGTAGGGAGTACCTCGCAGGTGTCATCCGAGTATTGCCAATTAACTATAACAACGTTTTCGTTAACTTCTTGAATGTTGTTTACGTCTAGGTAAGGGGAAACCAACATTTTGTACAATTCCGAAGGCTGTCGTACAATGGATGTCTTTGGCTGGTTTTCCTCTGTCCGAATTTACCCCAAAACGAGTTCAACATTAATTTAGCTAACGATCTTAGACCTTCGTTTTTACCGATTTTCTTTCGATCGAGTTTGATATTTTCATTTGTGTAATAGTCTTCTACGTACTTTAATCTGTCCTCGTCCGTTTTACACCAATCCGGATAACCCGAAGACTCTTGTTTTATCTTAAGAAAAGTGTTTATGAAATCTGTAAATAAACCGTTTTGCTTATGAAAAGAAGCCGTCTCGTATTCCCACAACTCGTGCATTTCAATGATAACGTAACCCTTATCTACAGCCATTCTAATTTCGTCCATACTCCATGTTCCTGTCAACGCCCGCTCGTCAACAGTGTGTGTGCATTTACCGGTCATTAAATTTTTACCACAAGTACGACAAAGTACAAACATTAATTTATGATTCATCTTTGCCGGTAGGACGGGATGGTACAAATCGCGAGGAGGGAGTATAGTGCATTTGAGGAGTCCGTCAACAGTCATGCCCTGCTTCCTACATTCCTCTTCTCCTATATGAATTTTCGGGTGACCGATCGGATACTTGCCGTATTTGCAAACCCATGGATATAGCGAACATACGTCCACATAATGAATGGATTCGCCTTCTTTACACTTTGCGTAAGACTTGCAGTTACCGGTTCGGCCACCGTAAAACGCGTCACGAGGATCAAGTGGCGTTTTGCGTAATATGGGGTGTGTGTCGAGATAAGCCATCTGCTCTTTGTTTTGTTTTTTCATCCTAATGAAATCGCATTCCCACATTTCTATCACCTGTCCTAGAGTGGAAAGTTTAGCCACCTTGGCTCTGGTTCTAGCCATCCTAGAATTATGCGTATCTGATGGGTCGTCTTTTAGAGGTTCATCGCGACCGTGCGGAAAACATTTGGGACACCCGTGCCAATAGCAACCGTGGAATTCAAAAATCATTCCGTCACACACCCCGTCGACCTTTAGTCCACCGATTTTAATTTCACGACATCTCCCTGCATGCTCTATTGTAAGCTCTCGCTGATCTTCTTCCCAAATCAGCCACTTTAGCGCTATTTCCGATTGAAGATCGACTTTGCGATAACCGGTTTTCGGGACAATCCCTATAGTGTTCGGTTTAAGAAAATTACGTCGAAACGCTAAATTGCACGCGCTGGCAATAGTAACGGCTTCTAAAAACGGGTCTACGTTACATTCTTGCAGGAAATACGATCTGAATTTGATACAAGCCTGCGCAAGGATATCAACGTCGGAGTAGCAGTAATCGAAAATTTCAATTTTAAAATCGAACACGTACCCGTTACGGACCTGTTCGTCATGCCACTTTATAAATTCCTTATTGGCTTTGTCAAACATGGAGTCAGGGCAGTAGTATTCTTTTGCAGGTATAGGTCCTACGTAATTTTCATTAGCAACCGTATTGAACAGGTAAGGAAAGTAACCTTTCTTCTTTTCAGGCGGTAGACCGAACGCTTTAGGGAGTTTCGACAAAGCCATCGGCATATAATTCAAGGAATCGATAAATTTAACATTATCGATTTCCATGAGGATGACTTTCGTACCTCGCATAATTAAAGACGGCGTGAACTGGGTTTTTTCCACCACGTACTTGAGCACAAATTGAAAATCGTAGCCTTGCCCGTTATGAGCTATGACAACGACCTTTTTAAACTTTTTGCGTACATCAGCGACGTACGCCATGAAACCATTAACCGGGTCCTCTGAGAAGACGTGGGTGCGGTCGATGCAATTTTGACATGCGTCGCCGTTAATGCAAAGCCAACAGTACTGTTGGGCTACACATAAGTTTACACGATGCACGTGATCTGTGTCAAGCACTTCGTCTTGACGCGTTTCAAGGTCAAAGAAGATAAAAAAACTCTCTTTAGATAGCGGCTTCCTGTGATCTACTTTCATGTAGCACTGATGGTTAGGCGATGTGAATTCTTTGCAAACCTTACAATAAGTTTCACCACACACGTGTTCGTTACGCCTCTTATTTTTAAAAACTAGTTTTTCACAACCCAAACACTTACGTATAGATTTGCAAATATTCTTTAGGTGTGCGACAAAACAGTCTTTAGTCATAAACTGTCTGTTACAGTCACCGCAATATACTCCCTCATTTTCCATGATACACGGAGGTGTACGTTTGCACGAATAACACGTAGCAGAGCATCTGTGATCGGAGCGATTATTAAAAGGAATGTGACATATTTCGCAGAAATAACTGCAGGAAAAAGCGGCCGTGAGACTGGTAATTACGTTGAAATGACCGTTGTGAAAGAGCAGGTTAAGTCTGTAACGTGGGTTCTGTACATCGCCTTCAAAATAAATATCGCGACCCTTGTTCCCGTAACTGAACACGGTGATCTTATGCAAGGGTAAGTGATTTTGAAATTGCTGTAACTCCAGTATACCTGCCCCTTCATCGGGGATCTGTACACCGGCTGCGGACATAAGCTGACGTGCTCTGTTTGTCTGACGTTCGCCTTTGTCTAAACGTATGAGAGCGTACTCTTTGTCTTTCTCAGCGTTAGCAATCGCTACCACGAGTGAACACGGTAGGCACAAGGAATCATTGTTTTTAATGACAACAATACCTTTCCTTGCACGACACTCTTCTTCGAAATTATTATAAAGTCCCGGTCTAACACGACCGCGGCCTAAGGGTACTCTTACTTTCGTACATTCTACTTTAAATGTATCGCACGACGTACACGCCTCGTTGTTACTTTGAATAATACCGCCGAAAATGTTCCACAAAATGTCGGAAGACACTTCCGATGCCGGTCTGAAAGCTAAATACCCAGGATCGCGATTTTTGAAATTCAGACTCCTCAAGGTAAACCCTAAATAGTCTCCGTCAGTGCATCCGTTAGTCATAGTCTCTATAAGTTCGTCAAGTCCTTGTCTGACCCAATCTATTTCCTCCACATTTTCCGGTGGTGAATTGAATTTAAAAATCACTTTAGTTCCGTAAAGACGGAATTTTTTAACATACGTTTCCGTTGTTGACACAATGTAGGCTGATAACATATTTTCTCAATTTATTCCTCAATCACGCAGACACACAAACACACACACTTTCACAAAGAGAGAGAGAGAGAGAGAGAGAGAGAGATCGTAAAATACAATATCTTCTACTATAAACCAATGAAAAAAAAACCAAGAGACAGATATTGAAGACAGAGAACAATATGATAACTTACCAATCAAATAACCAAAATGACAATTACATTTACATTTCACTCGCTATTTATAGGATCTCTCTCCCCACTTTTTTCCAGGTGTTAAGATTAAATCGACTAAATATTGCCCGTGGCATGAATTCTCGCATGTCACGCCCGAGAACCATCAGCTAAGGCCTATCTTAATCAAGGTCGCGCCACATGGCTTGAAGTCTCGCATATAACGCCCGACAACCAGCCGCCTATGCTTACTTTACACAAAGTCGCGCCAGCGTGATTTTTCACACACAGTTAATGTTTGACATTTAAGCCTTTCAACGAGGTTCGCTGGCGCGACTATTGCGCCATTCGGCTTCTGACCGTGGCATGAATTCTCGCATGTCACGCTCGAGAACCAGCAGCCAAGGCCTATCTTAATCAAGGTCGCGCCACATGGCTTGAAGTCTCGCATATAACTCCCGACAACCAACAGGCTATGCCTACTTTACACAAAGTCGCGCCAGCATGATTTTTCAGAAACAGCTAATGTTTGACATTTAGGCCTTTCAACCAGGTTCGCTGGCGCGACTATTGCGCCATTTGGCTTCTGACTGCAGTGTATAAAAGCTTAGCAACTCTGATACTGTACCATATCTGTTTTACTCATTAATATAGTTCGTGTTCTGTAACGCGCTGTGTTCTCAGTAAGTATGGATTCTTCTTCTTCTTTGATCGATATTTTCAATTCCATTGTACCTAAAGACGTCGAGACAATTTCTATAAAAGATCTAATTATAGGAAGAAAATATCTTATTAAGGAGGCTTCGATCATCAAGACTAGATTCGGCAGTTCTATTCTGCTTGTAATTGACGTAGACGATGACGAGAAGAAAGTGTTTCTTCCGAAGAGGTATTCTTCTGTCCTTACGGAAATTCAGATAAACGAAATGGTTTCCGCCGGCCAGAGTCCAACCCTGGAGGGTAGGCACGTAACACGATGGCGACAGCGGGCTGGGCACTACCAAAATTACATATATCATACACCGTCCACGAGGGAGAGAGAGAGAGAGAGAGAGGCGGTCGTAGATAGACTTACTTTATACGTTTATATAACGCAATATCCGCCGACTCGGGGTGGGCTAGGCACTTAACACGATGGCGACAGCTGACTAGACACTACCACCGAACTCCGACGTCACACCACGAAGTCACAACCCGTCGTCACAACCCGACGTCACAACCCGACGTCACACCCCGACGTCACACCCTGACGTCACACTCCGACGTCACAATCCGACGTCACAACCCGACATCACGCCCCGACGCCACACCCTGACGTCACACTCCGACGTCACACTCCGACGTCACAATCCGACGTCACACCCTGACGTCACACTCCGACGTCACAATCCGCCGTCAGACCCCGACGTCACAACCCGACGTCACGCTCCGACGTCACACCCCGACGTCACACCCTGACGTCACACCCTGACGTCACAACCTGACACTTTATATATTAATATAAAGCCTACCCTGGTCCCGGCTAGAGAGAGAGAGAGAGAGAGAGAGAGAGAGAGAGAGAGAGAGGCGGTCATAGATTGACGTACGTTATATGTTATATAACAAACTATCCACCGGTCCGAGTCCTCGGGGGCTAGGCACATCACACGATGGCGACAGCCGTCTTAACACTACCAAAATTACATATATCACACACCGTCCACGAGGGAGAGAGAGGCGGTCGTAGATAGACTTGCTTTATATGTTTATATAACGCACTATCCGCCGACTCGGGGTGGGCTAGGCACGTAACACGATGGCTACAGCCGTCTGAGCACTACCAATATTACATATATCATACACCATCAACGAGGGAGCGAGAGAGAGGAGGTCATAGATAGACTTAATTTATATGTTTATATAACGCACTATCCGCCGTCTCGGGGTGGGCTAGGCACGTAACACGATGGCTACAGCCGTCTGAGCACTACCAAAATTACATATATCATACACCGTCCACGAGGGAGAGAGAGAGAGGCGGTCATAGATAGACATACTTTATATGTTTATATAACACACTATCCGCCGACTCGGGGTGGGCTAGGCACGTAACACGATGGCTACAGCCGTCTGAGCACTACCAATATTACATATATCATACACCGTCCACGAGGGAGAGAGAGAGAGGCGGTCATAGATAGACATACTTTACATGTTTATATAACACACTATCCGCCGTCTCGGTGTAGGCTAGGCACGTAACACGATGGCTACAGCCGTCTGAGCACTACCAAAATTACATATATCATACACCCTCCACGAGGGAGAGAGAGAGAGGCGGTCATAGATAGACATACTTTACATGTTTATATAACACACTATCCGCCGTCTCGGTGTAGGCTAGGCACGTAACACGATGGCTACAGCCGTCTGAGCACTACCAAAATTACATATATCATACACCCTCCACGAGGGAGAGAGAGAGAGGCGGTCATAGATAGACTTATTTTATATGTTTGTATAACACACTATACACAGCATAGATAGACTTACTTTATATGTTTATATAACACACTATACACAGGCACTGGTCCTGGGCTAGGCACGTAACACGATGGCGATTCGATCGGGCGAACCGAACGCGAATCGCTAATTTCATATACCTCGAATCGCATTGATTTACCAGTAGTCACCGTGGTCCAGTGGTTACAGCGAGCGCCTCACAAGCGCAACGTCCATGGTTCGAGCCCCGCCAGAAACGCACAACTTTTTTTCAAGTGTACATTTATTTAATTAATTAATAACACACACCGACGTCACAACACGGCGTCACAAACGAACGCGCAATACATAACCCCCCACTCCGAACTCCGACGTCACACCCTCACGTCACACCCTCACGTCACACCCTCACGTCACACCCCGACGTCACACCCCGACGTCACACCCCGACGTCACACCCTGACGTCACACTCCAACGTCACACCATGACGTCACACCCTGACGTCACACTCCAACGTCACACCCATGACGACACCACATGACGTCACGGGTTCTCAAGTGCCCCCGACTCTACTGTTATACCTTACGCTAAGGATACAAGGACGGAATAGTCAGAGATTCATTATACCTTACGCTAAGGATACAAGGACGGAATAGTCAGAGATTCATTATACCTTACGCTAAGGATACAAGGACGGAATAGTCAGAGATTCGTTATACCTTACGCTAAGGATACAAGGACGGAATAGTCAGAGATTCATTATAACTTACGCTAAGGATACAAGGACGGAATAGTCAGAGATCATAAGAAATATAAGATCCGAGCAATTTGCAAACCCTGCCTTACCACAGTGCTGACTAGCATTTCATGTGGAGATTGATTTTAGAGCGATTTAAAACAACCCGACAGACGCATCTCAGTCAGATAACGTCGGATTATAAAGCAACAAATATCCTGCGCTCTCTATCAGCACCGAACAGAAACTAACCACACCACAGATTTTGTGACCAACAAACCGATAGCTAGTGTAGGAGATTGTAAAACCAAGATTATTATTACAAAACGATTAGGAAAACTACTGAGTTTACCTGAATATTAGAAGGAGTAGCCAGGATAAAGACGATCATCTCTGCTACGTGTTTCTCTTCCAGGAGAGTCTGCCTTCTCATGACATCGAGGACGCCTCCTTTGTTGGAGCTTTCGACTGTTGTATTTCCGGGGCATATGCTCTGAACATTGCACGCACACATTACTGTTAGTTAAGTGTAGATGATGTAACTAGACTTAGTAAAGAAATGTTTACGTAAAAACCTTGAAAATTCGTGTGTAAAAGAAGTTAAAAGTTGAGGACTTTTTAAAGATTTCGAATGACTGCAATTACTGGAAATTATTACAATTCGTTTTTGCAGAATTTTCTGGTTGACGAGCTTGTCTATACTATAACTAAACACACAAACACAAACAAACACACACTCTCTCACACACACACACACACACACACACACACACACACACACACACACACACACACACACACACACACACACACACACACACACACACACACACACACACACACACACACACACACACACACACACACACACACACACACACACACACACACACACACACACACACACACACACACACACACACACACACACACACACTAGTACAGGGTCGGTACAAATTGCATAGTCCTTGCTTTGAGCCTTACCATGATTGCACTCCATTAGCTCATTTCCCATTAAATATTCGTTAATAATATTGTCCTACGTAATATAATATTAAATATTACAGTCCAGCCACTTAGTAAACTCCCTCCACCACCGTTTGGCATTTCGTTTGTTTCTTACGCACTTTTGGCCAAACGCATCGACCGATTACTTTGAAATTTACCATAAAGTTACCATTTATAAAGCCCAAACGATACATGTTTATGATTTTCCCCCATTCACTTCCGTTACAAAATTACGGGTTCTGATTTAACTACGACAGTTTAGTTGCCGGCAATTTCCTGTATTACTGACTTAAAGCATATAATTTTAAACGCTTCGTGGATTTAAGCGTTTAGATAAAGAGTGTTTTTAAAATACGTATTTACAAATTATGATTTCTTTTAAAGTACTTAATCTTATAATCGTTTTTATGTCTTATACTTGGAGCATAAAACTTGGGATGACAATTTTTTTTTTTTAATCGATGTCTCGATGTATCGATGTACCATTTGAAGAACATCGAGAGCGTTAAAATATCGAAACGAAAACATCGATGTTTTCTAAACATTGGCGTTAAAATATCGATGTTTCAAGATTTTTAAAATAAGACAATTAAAAATGTAATAAAAATCATTAATGTAGTAACGTAACGTGGAAATAACAGTTATATTATCAAGATATACCCATATCGTGTGTGTGTGTGTGTGTGTGTGTGTGTGTGTGTGTTTTAGTTTTCGTTTTAATAAATATTAAAAACTAAAATTGTTTTTCTTTTTTTATGGGTTAGGCATATTAATGAATTAAGTATAACATATATAGATATACTCTTGATCACATGTATAAACACAACTATATGAAATAAAGTTTCCGGTAAAGTTACCGGTTAAATAGGCGGTGAAAGTTACGAGCACTGTCGTCGAACGCTTTGTGTATACTTGCAATATACTTACAGTTACTTTAATCCTAGATTTGGCTTCCAAAAACTCGGCCCTCAGTCCGTCAGTGAGGATGGCTGAGGCCAGTCTACTGGCACGCAGGACGTTATCCCTGGCGCCTGAAGGCGTGTTCTGAGAACTGTAACAAGTGCGTTACAAGCTTAACAGTAAAGCAAAAGCTATTGAACCTTTGACCTTGAGATGCGCAAATTTAGATAAGAACAGACTTACCAGTGTTTAGATAAAGAGTGTTTTAAAATACGTATTTACAAATTATGATTTCTTTTAAAGTACTTAATCTTATAATCGTTTTTATTTCTTATACTTGGAGCATAAAACTTGGGATATTTTTTTTTTAATCGATGTCTCGATCTATCGATGTATCATTTGAAGAACATCGAGTGCGTTAAAATATCGGGACGAAAACATCGATGTTTCAGGATTTTTTAAATAAGATTATTAAAAATGTAATAAAAATCATTAATGTAGACACGTAACGTGGAAATTACAGTTATATTATTAAGATATACCCATATTGATTGTGTGTGTGTGTGTGTGTGTGTGTGCGCGTGTGTGTGTGTGTGTGTGTGTGTGTGTGTGTGTGTGTGTGTGTGTGTGTGTGTGTGTGTGTGTGTGTGTGTGTGTGTGTGTGTGTGTGTGTGTGTGTGTGTGTGTGTGTGTGTGTGTGTGTGTGTGTGTGTGTGTGTGTGTGTGTGTGTGTGTGTGTGTGTGTGTGTGTGTGTGTGTGTGTGTGTGTGTGTGTGTGTGTGTGTGTGTGTGTGTGTGTGTGTGTGTGTGTGTGTGTGCGTGCGTGTGTGTGTGTGTGTGTGTGTGTGTGTGTGTGTGTGTGTGTGTGTGTGTGTGTGTGTGTGTGTGTGTGTGTGCATGTGTGCGTGTGCGTGCGTGTGTGTGTAATGTACGTGCGTGTGCGTGTGTGTGTGTACGTGCGTGTGTGCGTGCGTGTGTGTGTGTGTGTGTGTGCGTGTGTGTGTGTGTGTGTGTGTGTGTGTGTGTGTGTGTGTGTGTGTGTGTGTGTGTGTGTGTGTGTGTGTGTGTGTGTGTGTGTGTGTGTGTGTGTGTGTGTGTGTGTGTGTGTGTGTGTGGTTTTTAATAAATATTAAAAACTAAAAGCGTTTTTCTTTTTTTATGGGTTGAGAATATTAATGAATTAAGTATAAAATATATAGATATACTCTTGATGACATGTATAAACTCAACTATATGAAATAAAACGAAAATATCACTCTAAAAATCACTCCGTATCACAATGCAACACTAAATACTCATTCCACCAGCATACAGTCCGTATACATTCAGACAACAGTTATGGACAATAAGAAATGAAGCACTGTCAATTTGACATCGGGAATCGAGCTCCAGACAGCTAGAGCGCAACTGTAACTGTCACCTTTTGCAGTGATAAGCCGAACTGCTGATAACAGAAGCAAAATGTGCTCCTATAGATCAGTGAGAAGGAACTGGTGTTCCTAGCTTTTTTTAATTAAAATATTGATAAATCGATATATCGGCATGGAACCATCGATGTTTTTTAGAGTAAACATCGATGTTTGTCATCACTACACACAACACATGCACCGGTCAGTCTACTGAGTCTCTGAACTGCGCACCTTAAGGCTCTTAACGCCCGTTTACACGTTGCCAGTGGCTGGCATCCAGCTGAGAAACGACTTCAAGGTCACTGGCATGCGGCGACAGGACCTTGTTTGTTTGTTGAGTTTGTACAACGTGGTTCATTGTTTTGTTTAAAATGGCCGAAACATCAGAAGGAATTCAGAAATCAGTGCGTTCAGTATCCTTAATTTTGTGTCGAGCTCTTGGAAATATGTGATCACGAGCTACGGAAGACTTATTATGCGGTCCATATCACTGAACCATATCACTGATGGTTTATACATAGAATCTGTTCCGCACCACTTGCTTTACATCTCTCAACTTTTGTCAACCCTAAATACGTGGACTTGTTTTGGCTCGTCCTTCACTGTAACATTTGGCACATTTCATTGGTACAAATCGTTCATTTCATCAACGATGGCTTGTATCGAGGCATTACTGGCCTCCCGATGCGATAATCTTTACTAAACATGTTCCATAAGTTTTCGTGGTCACGGTACAACTGTATAAATGTCAAAGTTTTTTCTTCACTCCAACGAATAGCCATTCTATTTGCTTTTAACTACGTAAACAGAACCTGGTAAACGTAATCCTGGTTGAATGTTTACAGCGACTAGCGAACGGCAGTTGTTTACACGGTGCCATGCGGTAGTGGTGGTGGGGGAAGCTGGAATGTCAGCAAAACAAAAATATTTGTTCTGCTGGAGGTGCCAGCGACTAGCACGCCCGGTGCTTACTGGCCTCTCCAGTGACTAGCATGGAGTGTTTGTTTACACGGTGCCTTGCGGTAGAGTGGTGGTGGGGGAAGCTGGAATGCCAGCAAAACAAAAATATTTGTTCTGCTGGAGGTGCCAGCGACTAGCACGCCCGGTGCTTACTGGCCTCTCCAGTGACTAGCATGGAGTGTTTGTTTACACGGTGCTAGTCGCTGGCATCCAGCTACTGGCAACCTCAAACGGAACGCGTACTGGTAACGTGTAACAGGGCCTTTAGTTCTAGCCGCAGCACCTCCCGTTGCTTTTCCCTTACCGTTAAGCTAAGCCCCATCACCATTAGTCTAACTGCATAAAGTATGGACGTTAGGCAAAAAAACATGCTCAAAATGGTTTAATAATGCAAGTGAGCTCTTTTTAACATTTTTGAAGGAAATTTCGTGGAGCACTTACACTTATACTCCCTCGTTTTGTTTCTCTTTATTCCCTTAAGTGTGTTTATATGTTTTTATAGGTCGTTTAGTTAAGCTGCTCCCACAGGAAGGCATTTAAGAGCGAACAGGCCGTTACGCTGTGGCCATAAGACGGTAAACATATTTTCATTCAACTGTTACTATTTTCAGATCGCTTCCGGTAAGTCTGCAGACATCCGAGTGCCTAGATTGTTTTTCAATTTTTCATGTAATATATGAGGAGGTCAGCGTTAACGGGTAAAAGAAAAGCTTACGGCAGTAACTATCGTCTCGAAGTTACGACTTTGAGGTACACAATCAGAAACACTGCGCACTAACTGGCGTTTTACGCACATCCTATTTTAAAATATTTTACTTGTTTAACGTCCATATTTTATGCCATTAAGATAATGAGGAAATCAGCGTTAACGGGTAAAAGAAAAGCGTACGGCAGTAACTATCGTCTCGAAATTACGACTTTGAGGTACACAATCAGAAATACTGCGCACTAACTGGCGTTTTACGCACATCCTATTTTAAAATATTTTACTTGTTTAACGTCCATATTTTATGCCATTAAGATAATGAGGAGATCAGCGTTAACGGGTAAAAGAAAAGCTTACGGCAGTAACTATCGTCTCGAAATTACGACTTTGAGGTACACAATCAGAAACACTGCGCACTAACCGGCGTTTTACGCAAGCCCTATTTTAGGACACACGTATAACATCAATAACGTAATATCTTAAAATCCATTCCCGAATATGTCATACAGTAAAATTCTGAAGTTTACTTTAGTGTTATACGAACTCACCCCATTTATTTTTCCGTTATCTGTCCCTACAACTTTCAGTTAAAAAAAAAAATACATTTCGAAGTTACTGTACTGTACTGGGCTAAAGGTTCAACTCCCTGTCTCAAGGGAACGCGGTGTTGAGTCGGGTCTTCGCCAGGGAACCGCGGTTATAATTCTTCTGCAAGTGTATTACTTGTTCGTCTTAAAGTTATCTCGCTTTGCTCCGGCAGTTTTTTTGTATAGTAACTTAATAAGTCATAGTGTTTTTGTGTGAATTGCTGTCAAGGTAGACGTGGGTAATTGAATTCTGAACTCGAGCAGCGCAATTATCTTAGCTGCTGATTAAAGTGCAATGCCAAAACAATTGTTTAATACAGTTTTTACTTACTTTTACTTATTGTACATGTAGATTATAAATCTTTGGCAGTATTGTACTTGCCAACATATAAATATAAATACTGAATGAATGACTTTGTAGGGTTACTATTGCACTGCGAAATTTGTAGATCTATTGCACCCCCTTTCTATATTCCTTATATGCTCAGTTACGGTGACTTCTCCAGTTCTATTCTCTTTATAAAGTCGGATTGCAAAGAATTTAAGGTGGTTAACTCCCACATTTCTAATTGGTGACTTCCCAGTTCCTTATTTAGCTGCTTTGCTAATTCCCTTTCAATTTTTTTTTCGACCCTTGTTAAGGAGGTTGCTGCTCTATTTGGCGAACCTTTTTATTGTAGGTTTTTGGCTCATTCTATTTTTTACTTATGAGAACACCCACATGTGGTAAACCACACAGGGATCCGCCCATATAAAACCCTGTATAAGTGGGTAAGACTAAGGTTAACTGGGACTTCACGGGGTTCCGTTTGATACATCATTAGGCCGTTGTCATTCACTCCATCAGCACGGGTCGCTTTACACTTTAGAGTTAGCTAAGTTATGAAGAGTATTAATTGTGTGTGTGTGTGTGTGTGTGTGTGTGTGTTTCTCTTTCTTTCTCTCTCTCTTTCTTTCTCTCTCTCTCTCTCTCTCTCTCTCTCTCTCTCTCTCTCTCTCTCTTTGTATGTGTATGAGTGAGTGAGTGAGTTTGTGTGTGTGTGTGTGTGTGTGTGTGTGTTTCTCTCTCTTTTCTTTCTTTCTCTCTCTTTCTTTCGCTCTCTCTTTCTCTCTCTCTTTCTCTCACTTTCTCTCTCTCTCTCTTTCTCTCTCTCTCTCTTTGTATGTGTATGAGTGAGTGAGTGAGTGAGTTTGTGTGTGTGTGTGTATGTGTATCGAGTATATGAGTGAGAGCAGTATGAGCTAGAGGTACGGTGGGATCGCTAAACCCATCGGCTGCTCACTTCAGCTGCCTCCGCCGGATAAGTTTCATTAAAATCGGAAAATGAGTGAAAAATTGTTTTTTTATCTGAGGATTTGAACCCGAGACCAATGTAAAATATGTTTGTAAATTCAAATTAGGAATAAAATTATGGGGGTGATATCAATACACCAAATTTCCGCTATCGAAAATCGTTACCTATCTAGGCCCTAACGTACGCCGCTGACTTGATCTTCACTTCCCTGGGCACATCTTGACATCCTTATTGTTACCTACCGAGGCCTAACGTTAACCGCTGACTTGATCTTTGACTACCCTGTAGTTACCTATTTATATTGATAATATAGCCGTCCTCCACGCCTCGGGACTTCATGGATCGAATCGCTTCTCTTGCACAGATGCTGGGCCCGTACACGTTCACGTCAAATATTCTCTTCCATTCTTCTGTTTTACCGTCTGCAAAGAACAAAAGCAATTTTTAATTTAACAGTTTCAATTATAAAAAAGCATTTTGTACTCGTACAAATATACTGCAGTTACAATAGTTATTATTATAAAGTATATTAACTTTAAAATACATTATATATAATTCTGTAGGATAAAATTTTTAAAACAGTTTCTAGAAAGACTGGAAAGTAGTAGGAAGATGGTTGAAAGGTTATTTTAAAGGCCTCAACGTTAAGGGAATTTTATGCATTGTTCCTAATTAATCTATTAGAAAATGTAATAAACGTTTAAAATTTTCGTAATAAATGAATGGTAATGGTCAGCTGTGTTTAATATTAGTGTTTTAAAAAACATCAGTTTTATATTTTGTTTGCAGACTTAATTTCCATAATAGCTACTGAATAACAATGAAATTTTAAATTATCAAATTATATTAGTTTCTATGGTAGTAGTTTAAATAAATAAATTATTTCGTTGAATTGACACAAGAAGTGAGCAAGGATTTCACCTTGTTATGTCATTATTTTGTGATTGTAGGAAAGCAAGTGAAACATACAGTAAGGTTTTTATGGTTTTTGTAACCATTTATAAATTAGTAATTAGAATTTTTCAATTAAATTAAGTTTTTTTTAGTAAAAAAAACAAAAAAATAATCAATTAACTAGACGTGCAAGTGTTTGACTGATGTGATGGAATCGAATTTCCAAAAACTAAAAACAATAACGATAGAAAACATTTCGAAACGGGTAAAACAGTTGCTACCCACAAAATCACTTTCAAAAACTTACGATGTTCTCACCATCGTAATCAGCGTTGTAATATGCACAAAGCAGCGCTTCAAATTTAAAAATAATAACTATTACATCATTTTAAGGGTTTAAATGTCTCTATTTTGAAACCGTTTTTGCTGGATTTAAAGAAGTATTTTTTATGGAATGAACGATATGCAATAATCTAGGCGGAATTTAACAAATATGCAGAACGTATTCAAGTTAAAATGTAACCATGCTAAATTATTCAAGCGATGTGGAATATTTCTTGGCGTGTTATATAAAAACAGCTTCAAAGTTTAACTAACCTAACCCGCGGTTTAAAAGCATTTCAGATCCTATTTTTGCGAGGATAACTACCCTTTGTCGCAGCATTAATGACGTCACCAATGTTTACACTTTATATCGCATTAGTTGTCAGTCGCAAGTACAACAAATCTATCGCAATTTCCTACGTGAAGGGGTTTATTGCTTATATATTTCAAAATGCTACTGGAACATCGGAACAATTAAATCGTTGTCACGTAGACAAGAAGATCCATAAAATTTCTTTATATTAAATAATATCATAGAATATAAAAGTGATAAAATAATAACCCTTATGAGATGTGTGAGTGCTCGTTGCTGGTGATATCTTGCGGCGAAGAGTTCATCTGTAATTAAAAAAATAATAGTACTGTCTATATTGTCAAACGTGTCTACCCCTATTCTTGCATCTTTCAGCGCTCGTAGCGGCGAATAGTCCAACTACTTGGACTTTAGTCTCTGTTACCAAGCACGCTTTTTATAATGGTGGCTGTACTTCTAGTCCGCTTGTATTCACTCTTGCGGCGAAGTGTTCAACTATAATTAAACACATAATAGTACTGCCTATATTGTCAAACGTGTCCACCCCTATTTTTGCATCTTTCAGCGCTCGTAGCGGCGAATAGTCCAACTACTTGGACTTTAGCCTCTGTTACCAAGCACGCTTTTTATAATGGTGGCTGTACTTCTAGTCCGCTTGTATTCACTCTTATTGTATTGTTCGTAGAAGTGTCATTTTAAAATCAACAATACTTAGTAAAACATACGCATATTAGAACAAGTAAAGTATAAATTGTAATTTACAAAATTGTCAACAAAAGAAGAAACGGAATGGAACCGAAAACAAAGATATCTGAAAGGTTTTAGGCTTTTAAAAAGCATATTTTATAAAATATGTAGACTTCAATGTACACTGGGATTCACAATAAAAGTTTCGAAATGTCTGACATTCTAAATATGCTACTCAGAAGCCAAAAATTCCCAAATTTACGGTGTTTTCTCTGTATCGGTTGAAAAAAGAAACGCACCAAAAAAACGGTGTATATCACGCGCAATCGGATTTAGCGTAAAAGTTCTTTTAAATTCGATCCCCGCTCGAATAACCGGTACGTAACACCCTTTTGAAAGTATTCACACTCCTGTAATTTTCCTCTAGCCCGAGTAGTGTTTGAGCAACAACGCTGAAAAACAATTACAAACAGTTTTGGTTTAGTGTTACAAAATTTAAGTCAATCGATTGATCCTTTCTCTCCTTATCGTGTTCATAAATTTCGTGATCGACACACAGAGACGAAATGTTGAAAGTTTTTTTGGAAATCGATCGTGGCATGTCTACACAAAAATTACATTTTCAGGCACGATTTTAGAAATTTGGCTAATAAAAAACACTATGCCCTTCGCCCTTGACTACGAAATCAATTACTATAAGAATATACAATTACAAGTATGTCTGTATAAAAAGAGCTTAGTGAATTTCTATTGGAAAATGGGGTATGGTAAAATCCTGACCGGAAATGTAGTGGGATAGAACAAACATACAGCTCAATTTTCAAAACAAACACGCTTTTCATCAGTATGACAAAAGTTGATAGGTGAGCCACGCCTCATCAGCAG
>CM040184.1:83120453-83137953 GCA_022606455.1 Callitettix versicolor
AGTATATTGATCTGCCTTCCCTAGCTTCGTCAATTCTAAATTTAAATATAGTTTTTGGAAGATGGAGGTTCTCCGAAACGCGTCAACGAAAGTAGAATTGGCGAAGCTAGGGAAGGCAGATCATTATACTGAACATAGTGACAATAATCCTAGCAGAAAAGAAGAAGAATATTTATAGGGCTGTAAAAATCATATATATATATATATATATATATATATATATATATATATATATATATATATATATAAACATGATATATATGTTATATTTATTCAATATGACTTCACGGTCGTAATCAGCGTTAAATGCTGCATAAACTAGCATTTTGAATTTTCAAAATCCCTAGAAATTAAGAATAAATTTTGACGGCGTTCAGGGTCCATTTTCGTATTTACAATGTAATTTGAAAGTTTAAAATGTTTGTATATACAGATTCAATCGCTGATTATGACGGTGTAATTGGAATTTTAAAAAGGTCAAAATAAGATACTTTTAAAAAAATCGCTTCCATCACGTCAGCAAAACAGCTGCGTGTTGAGTGAATTAAAATGCTTTATCGATCAAGTCTTCCCAACGCTTGTTAGCACTTCCGCTTTCCTGAAACTATCTAAGTTTTCTTGTTCGCTTAATCTAAGTGATAATTAATTAACCGCTGAATTCATTAATACTAATTTATTACAATTTTTCTATGAAAAAAAGCTCTACAATGTTAGACAACAGACAGTCAATTACGAATAGCGAACTCATTTAAATATTGGGTGTTTATATTAATACTTAATTGCATAAAAACTCTTATTTATAAAAAAAATACTGAAGGAATCTGCGCTGAGTGTTTTTCTTTGTCAAATACAGGAAGATAGATTTATGTTCTGGTTTTATGTTTAGGTACTTGTGAACGAGAGTTGACCTAGTACTCCCGGAACTTTGTGTATTCAAAGAAAACAAATAATGACTAATATCAGAATAAACAGTAATAATATAAACATTCAATCATTACGTCAAAATGTTAACAAATGTTTTTTTAAAAGAGTAAATGATTGTTGAAATAATTTGGAATATTTTTATCTGCAACAACTTATAAGAACTTATAAAATAAATTAAAAATTGCTTCTAGTATTCGACTTATAATGTGTATTAGAAATAGGTAGAGTTTTAAAACGAAATTTATTTTAATAAAACAACTCTTACAAAAACAATATAAGTAAATTAATAAGTAAAAATTATGTTTATTAAAAATGAAACGGTCTGTTTCACTTAATTTTCTATACTTAAAAAAATGTTTCCTAGTTTTAGTTTATTGTTAGTATAGCTATATATACAAGATTTTAAATGAGTGCTCACTTTAACTCTGTGTTTCCTGCGGGCTAGGCCCACCACCGTGAGCCCATGGGCCACCAGATCCCTCGCCACGGCGGCCCCTATACCAGAACTGGCTCCAGTCACCAGAGCCACTCGACCGAGCCATCGATCCATCCTGACTGAACTGATACACTATTGCTTCTGCCTATTCTCCGATTAACTGCTTCTCCTCCTTGTATTGTACGTTGTGAAACAATGGACGCTTATCCCGCCTCTCCCACGCACCACTACACGGATAAACAATTATTATTTGTCTGCAAAACACATCTGTATGGTTACAGTTCTATTTTTTTAAAAGATTTTTTTTGAGGTTCAGAACAGAACAGTCAGACTGTGTGTGTGTGTGTGTGTGTGTGTGTGTGTGTGTGTGTGTGTGTGTGTGTGTGTGTGTGTGTGTGTGTGTGTGTGTGTGTGTGTGTGTGTGTGTGTGTGTGTGTGTGTGTGTGTGTGTGTGTGTGTGTGTGTGTGTGTGTGTGTGTGTGTGTGTGTGTGTGTGTGTGTGTGTGTGTGTGTGTGTGTGTGAGTGAGTGTGTGAGTGTGTGTGAGAGTGAGAGAGAGAGAGAGAGAGAGAGAGAGAGAGAGAAAGAGTGATTGTGTCTCTCTCTCTCTCTCTCTCTCTCTCTCTGTGTGTGTGTGTGTGTGTGTGTGTGTGTGTGTGTGTGTGTGTGTGTGTGAGAGAGAGAGAGAGAGAGAGAGAGAGAAGAGAGAGAGAGAGTGTGTGTGTCTCTCTCTCTCTCTCTCTCTCTCTCTCTCTCTCTCTCTCTCTCTCTCTCTCTCTCTGTGTGTGTGTGTGTGTGTGTGTGTGTGTGTGTGTGTGTGTGTGTGTGTGTGTGTGTGTGATTTTCTTTAGCAGAGTATAAACATAATAATTATTGCGACTATTATCCCTCTATATCAATTTTTTTAAGGCTAAAACACATTGTGGCTATTCTATTATCGCCTCCCTAAATGTAAGTGTGAGTGTAAAGTGTTAAAGTCGTAAGTGTAGTGATGTAGGTGAAGTGTTTGTTAGACTCGGGTACCGCGAGGGACGTCTAAATCCTCTCAATAGGTGCAGCTAGTCTGCACCCCCCTGCGGGGTTCTAATATACAAAGGAAATTTACTACGAAATTGACGTAAACTATTTTGAGGTAATTTGAATATTTACCACAAGTTATTTTAAGCTTCACGTGAATTTATAAAAGCAGATTGTATCGCATTTAAGAATAACAACACTGATTTGAAGCCGAAAGAACCATTCAAAAAAAAAAAACTAGAATAAAAAAATATGAAACGTTTGCAAATTCGATTTACAATTTGTTTATTAAACATTAAGAAAACACTTTTAAAGCATCTCCATTGTGTTAGTAATGGTAGAAAACCAATCGGAACAATAAAGGTGTGCAGATGCAGTTTAACTTTCGAGGCCGAATTTCCACTTCGACCGACCAGTTTTCGGTAAACGCATATTTTGAAGCAGCTTTTAGTATTTGCATAAGCTTTAATTATTCGAATTATCCAAATATTGTTCGAATTAAATAATATTTTAACGTAGCCTATATGCAATAGAAAATTCCCAAGTGACCAAGCAAAAAATCGATTTAACCACAATTTCGAATCAAGTGCAGTGTATTTAAGTGCATTATTTAAATGTAAATATGTAAGTTTATTTAAAATTATTTCCATGAAACTTAGAAAATTACCGGACAGACTATTTGAACACTATTTCCGAATATATCTCGTAAAGTTTTCTCCATTAGCGGAAAACAAAACAATCTAAAATAAAGTTCGCGCATGCACTCAGGGATAACGCATTTGTTGTACGATAAATACGAGCGCCTAATTGAGTGTAGCCTCGGACAGGGGGTGGAAATATTTGTCTACGCCTGGTTTAACTTTAATGCAATACAAGTATTCCCTGTTTAAGGCTTTCACACTGTACCCCTTACTTCATTGGCAAATGTAATTGCGTTGTCATGGCAACCTGTGTTTCCCACCCCCGCCCCGCCTCAACGTCCGACATTTGATCTCGTTCTTTTCATCTGTTGGAAATATCAACAAAAAACAATATTTACCTCGTTTTTTTATAGAATTATTAAAATGTCGTTTATTTTATAAAAATGGTGTGTCCTACTGATTGCTTAACAATTTTAATTTTTTGTTACTTTAATAATTAATTCCCGATTCTGCTGATACTTTACGGATTTAAAAAAGATGCTTTCAAAAATATTCTGTTAAATTTTAACTTTCTGGAATTTGTGGAAACGACAAAAGAAAAACAACCGAACAGAATCAAATGAACTGTTCAAGTTTCGAAACAAACTTATTATTATTACTGTTTATTCGGACATTTATCATAGATTGTGTACATGAAGACAATATTATTCGGACATTTATCACAGATTGTATATAAGAAGACAATATTATTGTTTATTCGGACATTTATCATAGATTGTGTACATGAAGACAATATTATTGTTTATTCGGACATTTATCACAGATTGTATATAAGAAGACAATATTATTGTTTATTCGGACATTTATCATAGATTGTATATATGAAGACAATATTATTGTTTATTCGGACATTTATCATAGATTGTATATATGAAAACAATATTATTGTTTATTCGGACATTTATCACAGATTGTGTATAAGAAGACAATATTATTGTTTATTCAGATATTTATCACAGATTGTATATATGAAGACAATATTATTGTTTATTCGGACATTTATCATAGATTGTATATATGAAGACAATATTATTGTTTATTCGGACATTTATCATAGATTGTATATATGAAAACAATATTATTGTTTATTCGGACATTTATCACAGATTGTGTATAAGAAGACAATATTATTGTTTATTCGGACATTTATCATAGATTGTATATAAGAAGACAATATTATTATTTATTCGGATAATTATCACAGATTGTAGCCTATATATGAAGACAATATAATTGTTTATTCGGACATTTATCATAGATTGTGTATACGAAGACAATATTACTGTTTATTTGGACATTTATCACAGATTGTGTATAAGAAGACAATATTATTGTTTATTCGGACATTTATCATAGATTGTATATACGAAGACAATATTATTGTTTATTCGGACATTTATCACAGATTGTGTATAAGAAGACAATATTATTGTTTATTCGGACATTTATCACAGATTGTGTATAAGAAGACAATATTATTGTTTATTCGGACATTTATCATAGATTGTATATACGAAGACAATATTATTGTTTATTCGGACATTTATCATAGATTGTATATACGAAGATAATATTATTGTTTATTCGGACATTTATCACAGATTGTGTATAAGAAGACAATATTATTGTTTATTCGGATAATTATCACAGATTGTAGCCCATATACGAAGACAATATTATTGTTTATTCGGACATTTATCACAGATTGTGTATAAGAAGACAATATTATTGTTTATTCGGACATTTATCATAGATTGTATATAAGAAGACAATATTATTATTTATTCGGATAATTATCACAGATTGTAGCCTATATATGAAGACAATATAATTGTTTATTCGGACATTTATCATAGATTGTGTATACGAAGACAATATTACTGTTTATTTGGACATTTATCACAGATTGTGTATAAGAAGACAATATTATTGTTTATTCGGACATTTATCATAGATTGTATATACGAAGACAATATTATTGTTTATTCGGACATTTATCATAGATTGTGTATAAGAAGACAATATTATTGTTTATTCGGACATTTATCATAGATTGTATATACGAAGACAATATTATTGTTTATTCGGACATTTATCACAGATTGTGTATAAGAAGACAATATTATTGTTTATTCGGACATTTATCACAGATTGTGTATAAGAAGACAATATTATTGTTTATTCGGACATTTATCATAGATTGTATATACGAAGACAATATTATTGTTTATTCGGACATTTATCATAGATTGTATATACGAAGACAATATTATTGTTTATTCGGACATTTATCACAGATTGTGTATAAGAAGACAATATTATTGTTTATTCGGATAATTATCACAGATTGTAGCCCATATACGAAGACAATATTATTGTTTATTCGGACATTTATCACAGATTGTGTATAAGAAGACAATATTATTGTTTATTCGGACATTTATCATAGATTGTATATAAGAAGACAATATTATTATTTATTCGGATAATTATCACAGATTGTAGCCTATATATGAAGACAATATAATTGTTTATTCGGACATTTATCATAGATTGTGTATACGAAGACAATATTACTGTTTATTTGGACATTTATCACAGATTGTGTATAAGAAGACAATATTATTGTTTATTCGGACATTTATCATAGATTGTATATACGAAGACAATATTATTGTTTATTCGGACATTTATCATAGATTGTGTATAAGAAGACAATATTATTGTTTATTCGGACATTTATCATAGATTGTATATACGAAGACAATATTATTGTTTATTCGGACATTTATCACAGATTGTGTATAAGAAGACAATATTATTGTTTATTCGGACATTTATCACAGATTGTGTATAAGAAGACAATATTATTGTTTATTCGGACATTTATCATAGATTGTATATACGAAGACAATATTATTGTTTATTCGGACATTTATCATAGATTGTATATACGAAGACAATATTATTGTTTATTCGGACATTTATCACAGATTGTGTATAAGAAGACAATATTATTGTTTATTCGGATAATTATCACAGATTGTAGCCCATATACGAAGACAATATTATTGTTTATTCGGACATTTATCACAGATTGTGTATAAGAAGACAATATTATTGTTTATTCGGACATTTATCATAGATTGTATATAAGAAGACAATATTATTATTTATTCGGATAATTATCACAGATTGTAGCCTATATATGAAGACAATATAATTGTTTATTCGGACATTTATCATAGATTGTGTATACGAAGACAATATTACTGTTTATTTGGACATTTATCACAGATTGTGTATAAGAAGACAATATTATTGTTTATTCGGACATTTATCATAGATTGTATATACGAAGACAATATTATTGTTTATTCGGACATTTATCATAGATTGTGTATAAGAAGACAATATTATTGTTTATTCGGACATTTATCATAGATTGTATATATGAAGACAATATTATTGTTTATTCGGACATTTATCATAGATTGTATATACGAAGACAATATTATTGTTTATTCGGACATTTATCACAGATTGTGTATAAGAAGACAATATTATTGTTTATTCGGACATTTATCACAGATTGTGTATAAGAAGACAATATTATTGTTTATTCGGACATTTATCATAGATTGTATATACGAAGACAATATTATTGTTTATTCGGACATTTATCATAGATTGTATATACGAAGACAATATTACTGTTTATTTGGACATTTATCACAGATTGTGTATAAGAAGACAATATTATTGTTTATTCGGACATTTATCATAGATTGTATATACGAAGACAATATTATTGTTTATTCGGACATTTATCATAGATTGTATATACGAAGACAATATTATTGTTTATTCGGACATTTATCACAGATTGTGTATAAGAAGACAATATTATTGTTTATTCGGACATTTATCACAGATTGTGTATAAGAAGACAATATTATTGTTTATTCGGACATTTATCATAGATTGTATATACGAAGACAATATTATTGTTTATTCGGACATTTATCATAGATTGTATATACGAAGACAATATTATTGTTTATTCGGACATTTATCACAGATTGTGTATAAGAAGACAATATTATTGTTTATTCGGATAATTATCACAGATTGTAGCCCATATATGAAGACAATATTATTGTTTATTCGGACATTTATCATAGATTGTATATATGAAGACAATATTATTGTTTATTCGGACATTTATCATAGATTGTATATACGAAGACAATATTATTGTTTATTCGGACATTTATCACAGATTGTGTATATGAAGACATTATTATTGATTATTCGGACATTTATCATAGATTGTGTATATGAAGACATTATTATTGTTTATTCGGACATTTATCATATATTGTATATGGAGACAATATTATTGTTAATTCGGACATTTATCTAAGATTGTGTATATGAAGACAATATTATTGTTTATTCGGACATTTATCACAGATTGTGTATATGAATACAATATTATTATTGTTTATTCGGACATTAATCACAGATTGTCTATATTAAAACAATATCGTTATTTTTCACTTGGTCATTTATCATACATTGCGTATATTAAAACAATACTTGAAGTAGGTTTCTCCGAATGCAAAGAACATAATCACGGGAATTTAAGCCTTACACATGTTTAAGCCTATGTTAAGTTACTGACAAACTAAGACAAAAACCAAAAACTGCACCGAAAATAATCAGAACTAAAATAAAATCGTTACTTTTAATCGTAGAGCGATACGTCATCAACAAAATGAAAAACTATTTAACAGGGATGTATGCCGGTCAAAAGAAAGCAACTTACCGATGTCCGCACTGCCAACACTGGACGGCCTCACTGGTTAAGTTAACGAAACATGTTGTTCATTATAAACTGAATGTTCCATAATTAAAAAATAATTTAAAAGAGGGAAGAGATTTTTATTAATATGGAATTAGTCCTTCTTTTAGAAAATTAATAAAAATGAGGCCTGTATTTTTTGTTTAACGAGTCTCAAACTTACGACCTTGATTGCGCAGTGGCAGAGACGCGTCAGGCCATCTCGACCACCAGCACTCCGTCAAATTGAAACCCGTCTATTGTGACAAAGTAATAACGTCTTACAAATTACTTGAAAGTCCGAAGGACTTCCTCTTCGAAAACGCCCTTAAAATCCACGCCATTGTTGCATCTGTGGGTGTAAATTGTGTAATTGATTCTCCAAGATTACTGAAATTGCCCCACGCACAACACCTATCCTTCATTCAACTGTCAAACTCATTGTTGAACAACAACCACAAAATAACATAATAACAAAAATAATTGGTTATAAAGTTCTACTAAAATAATTGTTGTTACTAATTTTGTTTCAACAGCTGTTTAAACAATATTTCTAAAATTGTAACTGTAAAGAGCAAGTCGTAGTACTTATTGGCATAGAAATTGTGATTTTTGTTCTATACATGAGCATCGATCCTGATCTATAACTACTTTTCGAAAGGTTATGTGTGTGTGTGTATGTGTGTGTGTGTGTGTGTGTGTGCGCGCGCGCGCGCGAGAGAGAGAAAATCGTTCAACAGTTTAGAAGCATTTCAAATAAAAAGAAACCATATCGTATTTTCTTGCATATTTTTGAAAATGTTGTTTCCCCACCTTTATCACCATTAATATCTGCATAAAATTATCTTCTTGAATTTTCAAAATCCAATGAAAATTAGGAAACGAATTTGTCTTCGGTTAATGTCGTTTTTCTGCGTTCGATTTTTTTTTTTAACGTCCGACTATATTGTGCACACTTGGGCTAATGCAGACGATGGGACGATTTATAGCGTATGAAAATGCCAAGTCATGGCCGGGAATCGAACCCGGGTCCTCGGAGTGAAAGCCTAGTACGCTATTAACTAGGCCACCGAGGCGGCTGTTCGATGTAGTTTGGAACTTTAAAATACGGATTATTAATACTCCATCACTGATTATAATTGTCAAATGATATTTTGAAAGAAAAGACACGGTTAAAATAATATTTTAGCAGCGAGACAGCTGCGTGCAGCGTTCAATCGCTGTATTTCGTTGTACAAAAGTAGGCCACAGTACTTAGCGGACACAAAGTTAGGCCTACCAGGTCTGCAAACACTTTGTCATAGACAAACAAGCTGTCAATTCCAATCTAATGGACGTGGCTGCATAGTAGGTACACACAATGTTACACTTAGTGAGCACCGTCGTTATGTTTGAACGCGTCACTAGTTTCAACAGAAGGATGGAAAACAATGCTATTTGCTATCTGAGTGTTTGAGTGCGTGAATATTTAACGGTTATTAAACAACAGTAGTTTAAAATTTGAGGAACGAAAAACAAAATGGCGGCACTTATTTCGTTGCCAATGAAGCGAATTGGCACTAAGTCGTTGTGGAATTTTAAAAAGTTTTGAAATTACTGCACATTTTTGAAACGAACAAATTTTGTTTGGTTGAAAACATGTCCAAACTTTTATTAAAAAAAAAATGCATACCAAATTTTGTATCAAATGAACTAAAATTGCGATTTTTTTTTAATTTTAAGGCGAAAAGCACATTGAGGCTATTATCACCTCCCTAAATGTAAGTGTGAGAGTAAAGTGTTAAAGTCGTAAGTATAGTGTTGTAAGTGTAAGTGTTTGTTAGACTCGGGTACCGCGAGTAAATTATCTTACACGTATTATTATTCTAAGTAAAAAAATATGTATAAAAAATTCCAAGAGCAGTATAAATTGTCTCCGTGAGAGTGCAGCACAATGCAGGCATGTCTGTCAAAACAGCTGATTGCTAAAATACATTGTTGAAAGTAATATTTAAATTATTACTGTAACCAAGACTTAAATAATTATTGACCGAATCCGTTTTGAAAGTAGAATCGGTAAGACAATCTAGGCCAGTTCTAATATGTAAATGTTATTAAATTAAAGACACTGCTTTCAGTAAACAGTAAATACTGCAGCCTAATTTATGTATAATGTAAAATCCGATTATAGTAGGTTTCATTTGTAAATATTTTAATAAGGTATAACGTTAGAATTCAGTCATAAATTTTATTGGTTTTAGTTTTTAATTACTAAAGTAGAACAACGTATGCCTTTTGAATTTAATAACCAAAACGTAATAAATAACATTGCTTTATGAACAAGTCATACAAGTATTAAAACGTCTATTTTAACAGAATAACACTGTTCAACTTCTTACTGTACATTGTTGTATATTCGTTTCTTTTTGCCATTAAACGCGGAAGGTTACATTAGCTATATTTAATTAAAACTAGATCAAAATATAATGAACCGATTCACAAAAAAATTCTTTCTGTTTTTTACAAGTTTCAAACCGAACTTTTAGAAAATAATTAAACTTGTTAAAGTTCTTGTAACGTGTTGCACTATTCTTTAAGTTTTGGTAATGAATTGATACATTAAATCAAATATTCCATAAGCCTCCGACTTGTATGTTCAACGCAGGGAGTCCTTAAATATCTTTTGACTGACATTCTACTTAACGTAAGAAGGCTTCTACAACGTTCGCCTGTAAACGACTTTAACCTTGAGAGCATTTTTACGCTCGCCACAATAATTACACAAAGACAATTGTTTGATCATGTTTCAACACGATAATAATCGGCTTTAATTGAGCTAATCGAAACTAAAAACAATTTCGCCGAGCTGGTTGTCTGGCAATTTTGTCTCTATTTGAAAATTGTCTCTATTTGAAAACTAATAATTGCAGTACACAATGTGACTCTGACGTGATGAAAGCCATTTTAAAAATTACATTACAGAAAAGTAATTTAACTTGTTACTTTTTTGCAGATGTTCACTTCGTCTTTAAAATCTACTTTAATTGCAGCGTTAAGTTTTTAAATTATATTAAAAACTAAAGACTTTTATAGGCGATATAATCCACACACGCGCGCACGCACACACACGCGCGCACACACACACACACACACACACACACACACACACGCGCACGCACACTTACACACACACACACACACACACACACACACACACACATCTTATATAAAAGGCAATGTCCTGACTGACTGACTGATCAACGTACAGCCCAAACTATAAAACCTAGAGACTTAAAATTTTGAGGATACCTTTGTTTTAATATGTAAGCGCGTACAAAGAAAGGATTTTGCAAAAAATTGATCCTAACGCCATTAAACTACTTACACAGTCCAAATTTAATAAACAACGTACATCCAATACTATTATAGCTAGAGACTTGAAATTTTCAAGGTACATTCTTACAACAATGTCAAGGTGCACTAATAAAGGATTTTGTAAAAATTTAATTTTAACACCATTAAACTATTAACCCAGTCCAAATTTAATAATCAACGTACAGCCAATACTATTATAGCTAGAGACTTGAAATTTTCAGGGTACCTTCTTACAACATTGTCGAGATGCACTGAAAAAGGGGTGCACTGAAAAACGATTTTCCAGTATGCAACCCCTAAAGAGGTAAACATGAGGTACAACAATTTTTATTGGAAAAATATGTTTTTCATCTGACCTTCTTAAAACGTAACATAGTCACTCTTAAGTATAAATAATGAAATATATTTTTCACCTTTTCCCCAAAACGCATCCCCTAAAGAGATTGAAAGAAGGTATAAAATATAAAAAAGGGGTACAATTTTGTATTGAAAAAATATATTTTTTTATCTTATATTCTAGAAATATGCTTTGAAACACATATTTCAACATTTTTCTGAATTCATCCCCTAAAAGAATAAAAATGGAAAAAGAGTGGGAGAAAAAAGAGTGTTTGCATTGGAGAAAAATATTTTTTATCAAATTTTCTTAAAAGTAAACAAAATATTTTAAAACTCAAATTATGATACACGCAATTCAGTATTTTCCCCAAATTTATCCCAAAAAAGGACAAAAATATAGAATAGGTATAAATGTTTGTATTGGACAAAAATATTCTTGATCAGATTTTCTTAAATTCGAATGGAACACGTTTGAAGACAATAAAACAACATATTCAGGTTATAATATTTTTTCATATTCACTGTAAAATAATCACGAGTTTAGATGATAACGCTTTTATTAATATATTTTTTTATGTTTCTAAATTATTGCATTACTGAAACAGTTTAAGTTTCGTGGGTGAAGCCATGACGGGTAATGCTAGTATATATATATATATATATATATATATATATATATATATATATATATATATATATATATATATATATATATATATGATGATTTTTCTTTATTCTCTTATATTTTAAAATATGTACTTAATCAGTGAAAATTTAGTTACATTAATGTTGTTATATCTATATTAATAAAAAGGAAGTGTGTGTGTGTGTGTGTGTGTGTGTGTGTGTGTGTGTGTGTGTGTGTGTGTGTTTGTTGTTTTGTGATGCATGTGCGCATGTGCAGCCAAAACTACAGCAAGCAGTATGAAATTTTTAATTTAGCTGGACAGAAAACAGTTGAAGAACACTTCGAAACCTGATTAAAAAATTTCTAATTATATTTTGTCTCAAATATTAACCTAAAAATTATACCTATTTAAATAAAACGTCAGTTTGTATAAATACCGATAGTAGGCGTACATTAACAAAAATAATGTATCAGCTCAACGACAGTTTCATATTACTCAATTATAACTATTAACAAATTAGTGTTTTACACCGTTACTCGGTTATAGAGGCTTGGTGGTCGATGTGGCTAAAGCACAGGTCGGTCTGCTGCGTCTCTGAACCGCGCAGTTCGAGCTGCAGTTCCTTTTCCCTTACCGTTAACTGATACTTCGTCCACATTAGTATAACTGGCATAAACTATAAAGGTAAACAAAAAACAATTTTTCTATGTCCGTTCAATGGTATTATGATCACGTTCCATAGTACACATATTTAACGCCTACTCAAAAAGTGACTTAGAACCGTTGCTAAATTTTACAGTCCCGGCCTGAGTCTTACCATGATGGCCATTGGAATCTAACGAATTATTACTTCTTCTAATCTAAATTATGTTTACAACCGAGAAATAATTTTACGTACTGATCGTAATTGTAACAAAGTGCTTCTGGTTGCAGTCAATGTATCCACATTTATGAGTCGAAAGCACGAAATTTATGTGGCGTTCCTATCACTACACTGGCCTCATTTCCTCTTCGCCAAAAGATAACGGCCGTTGGATGTTGGATGTTGGATGTCAAGCCATTAATCCCCAGGCCAGGCAATATACAAAATGTGCCCCCTTCCCATTGAAGCTTGATGGATCACCAAACAATATTAGCGTAACGTACAAAGTGCAGTCCCTTGTGTGAGGCAATGTGCCATGTTAGAGGCAGGCCGCGATCTGGACTAGTGTCGTGTTTAATATTGTTACCAATTAAATGCAAATTATTGATCAATAAAATCAATAATAACTGCACGCAACTGTATCGCTGACGTAACAGAAGCCGTTTCTGACACTACTTTTCGATCTGACAATCATTTTGAAATCTAGCGTAAAGCTTTTTTAAAAAAAAAAATTTACATCGAAACGGAACCCCTGACCGCCGTCAGATTAGTTTTGCGCAGTTTCTGTTGAATTTGAAAAATCGAAATGCTAATTTATTTAGAATGCAACGCTGGTGAAATCTGGGTTCCAAAACAGTGTAATTACTTCTAAAAGATATGAAGTAGCCGCCATTTTGAAACTCTTGAACGGATTAAACAAACCGAAAGTTTGAATCTAATCGAAAATAAATGGCGAATATGAGAGAGAAATCGAAACTATCGAAAAACGTGTAATAATGTCCATTATTGTGATTTGTGTGTTGAAAGCGGTGTATCAGTGATTAAATGATTAGCCTCACGTTCTACATTAATGAAAGCTATTTTCCTGTTGCATTTTATTGAATAGTTTCGATAGTTATATAATTTAAAAGGAAATTTAAAGAACTTCATATTTTAATCTATACCTTCTATTGTAAAGTCATACAATTTTCGTTTAAAATTTCAATGTGGCAGCCATTTTGAAACGGCTGTTGGAACAGCTGATTTTTTAAAACTACTGAAACGAGAACATTGCGAAATTTCACCTAAATACGATTTGAAAAGAGCACGTCAAAATGAAAAAACCTCAACTAGATTTGAAATATAGACGAATGTATTGGCTACTATGGCGTCAGTCTAAACTAGATTTGTTAAACAAGCAGGTTTTGAGACCCGTCTGGATGTATGGGTTGCAACTTTGTGGTTGCACCAAGAAAACTAACCTTATACAATTAAGGTACTGCGCGGGATCGTTGGTGCACCGTGGTATGTTAAGAATGGAAATATCCATAAAGACCTTAAGGTGGACACAGTAAGGGAAGTGCTAAGATCCATGGATGTGAAGCATGAACGTAGGCTTCACAAACATGTTAACACCTCAGTGCGGGCAGGAATGTAGAGCGGAGACTGAAGAGGACAAGACCAGAAGACCTGGTGCAGTGATTATATGTTACCATATGAGAGTGTTCGGAGCCATTAGGAGTGATTTCCAACTAATACTGTGACAGTGGCATATTTGCAATTGTAACTACTAGATTAGTTGTACTTAGGTGGACTTTTTTTTTTGGTGTTTAACGTTTGACTATTGTGCACACTAGGGCTAATACAGACGATGGGATGATTTATAGCGTATGAAAATGCCAAGCCCTGGCCAGGAATCGAACCCGGGTCCTCGGGTGAAAGCCCAGTACGCTATCAACTAGGCCACCGAGGTGTGTCTTCATAAGAATTTGTATATTTCTTTAATCCAATAACTACCTCCAAGCATTACAGGGACACCCTGTATGACGTCCTTAAAGAAAATTTGAAAAAGAATTTATTTTCAAACACTAAACGCTAAAATTATTTTTCTATCAGAAAGTTGTATATTGTTGTAGAATCCCTTCTTCGTTTTAAAGAAACCCAGAGAATGCCAGCCACAGAAAACAATGATATCGCATCAATAATTCATAAACCAAGCCGAGCGGAAATAGCTCAATACAATAGTAAATTTATAGTTAGCAACAGTATACATTTAGGAATAATGGAAGTTGGCTCAAAAGGTAAACGATCGTTAAATTGAATCTTTTATTTTCATTATTGCAACACAGCCACCGGACCACATACTTAAGTAATGGGGATTATGACCTATTCTTCCCGTCAGTAGTCTATCTACTCACTTCGTAAAGGCTACCGCGGTTTCGAAACTATTGTTTTATCTTCAGGCCGTGATACAAAATGTCAAATCCCTCTGTCGAGGTCGTCACAAAGTCAAACAAAACATTAGAAACATACGTCACAAACACTGAACACAATTACACCATTAAACATAAGATGAAATTTGATGTGGCCAAACGATACGTGCGACTCGTAAGTCCGGACTTCCGGAAACTTTTATCCTTTATTATTTTTATCGTAAAAAATAAACAGACATTATGACGAGAATAGACAAATATTCGTTGCTCTTTTCTTTGACATGAAGCTGGTTCGTTTGTTTAGCTATATAGGACTATTGTGGTATGTTTTTGGTTGATTTTTTCGTTCATACTGTACGCCAGTTATGACTAATGAGGACGAAGGCTCAGCGTTAACGGTAAGGTAAAAGCAACGGCAGTAACTGCAGCTAGAACTAAGAACCTTGTGCGCAGTTGAGACGCAGCAAAATGACCGGTGCTTTAGCCAGATCGACCACCGAGTCTCTTTTTTTAGTCAAAACTCTATTGGAAATAAAAATTAGGTTTTCTTAAATCGGTAAGGCGATTTTAAAATTTAGCCAAAACTAAACGAAACATTGTTTAAAAAACAAAAGTATTTTTCATAAGAAACCGACAAATAAACGGTTTTATAAGAATCGGTTCCATATAATATAATCACACAAAGATTTTTTTTAGAAAAAGGATGAAAAACCTTTTTCTCAAAGCATGCATTGAGGATCTTAGGGCGCTTTATTTCTATCCCTTGTAATATTAGTATTGACCGTTGAAGCATACCTGTTTAGTTTTTAAGAACAAGATCACGTGACTTACGTGTCGTCTGAGCTACCTCGACGCGGACTGCACCGTGCTAGGCAAACTGTACCGTTTATAGCGAACGATGCAAATGCTTCTTTTGTAACTTATTTGATGTCCAAACATAAACATAATTTATTAAGTATTCGTATTCTCCCATCGTTAACGCGCACACGTGAACAATTTTAGCGCAATTTGATTTAAACTTGACACGAGAATTCATTTATATATATATATATATATATATATATATATATATATATATATATATATGTGTGTGTGTGTGTGTGTGTGTGTGTCAACTTTTGTTTTTTGTTTTAAATATTTTTGACCATCTGATTTCATTATCGTAAATAAAGTTAAAAACTGTACAACTTAGCACTTCGAGTTTTCAAAATCAGTTTAAGTTAAGAAATTTAATTTGACGGTCAGGGTTCATAATTTTATTTTGAATTGAAAGTTTGTGGCGCTAAAACACGCAGTTTTTAATGCTGTTTATGATGGTGAAAATCAGAGTTTCAAAAAGAAGGTAAAATATTTTGTTTTTTGGAAAATCGTTTCAATCACGACAGTATCAATATTTGACAGTGTCAGCAGTATTAAAGTTCATTTATCCGGATATCTGATGATCCGGATTAAACGAATCTCTGATTTGTTCGGTTGAACAAACATTTTTACTATTTCAGATAATTCTGAGGTGCAGGATAAACTGAACACCCTTTAATTCTTTCTAACCTGAGCAAGGCGCCTGTTTAAGTGCGCGTGTTTTTATAAACCTACAATCGGAACATTTTTAAATGAAAAACAACTTTTATTCTCCGCCAACCAATTGGAAATCACGTGACCCTGTTCGCACCTGAACATGCCTCAATACCGATGATTGAAACCGCGCTTAAGTTTGCAGTAAAATTTAATTGCTCTTTTAAATTAATTTCCTGTCGATTTGTTCATTAAAACTTAATTAGAATCGACTACTCGAATTGCACTGCGTACAGCGGTGTGTAGAGAAGCGCGGCGGCCCATGACCCTGGTAGACCCCAACCCAAAGCCTTCCATTGTTCTCGGGGCGGGGGTCCTAGCAGTTATAATTAAATTCAAATTGAAGGCAGACGCTACCTTGGACAATTACATTAGAAGGCCATTCAAATGCGTCTTCTTGACGTAAAAATGTCAACTTCCTGGATTCTGCAATTCAGTGTACAATCACTTTCAAAAATATCCTTTTCGTCTTACGATTCGAGCATGTTGCACAGGCACTCATTTCATAGAACTAAATTTCAATCGACAACACTCAATATTATGTAAAATCTACATTGTAAATTACAAAAGTACTGATAATAAAGAAGAAATGAAACGGAACCGGAAATAAACGTTTCCAAACGCGTTTT
>CM040184.1:83147953-83170453 GCA_022606455.1 Callitettix versicolor
TCCAACACACACACACATACACACGTCTCTCTCTTTCCAACACACACACACACACACGTCTCTCTCTTTCCAACACACACACACACACACACACACACACACACACACACACACGTCTCTCTCTTTCCAACATACACACACACACACACGTCTCTCTCTTTCCAAAACACACACACACATACACACGTCTCTCTCTTTCCAACACACACACACACACACACACGTCTCTATCTCTCTCCAACACATACACACACACGACTCTCTCCAATAGACACACGCGCGCGCGCCCGCACACACTCACATCTTTCTCTCTCTCCAACACACACACACGTCTTTCTCTCTCTCTCTAAAACACACACACACACACACACACACACACACACACACACACACACACACACACTGCGTGAGCGCACGCACGCACGCGCACACGTCTCTCTCTCTCCAAAACACACACACATTGGCGCGCGCGCGCTCACACACATATACAATCACATGCACGCACGTCTCTCTCACACACACACGCGCACGCACACGGCACGTTCACGTTCGAATTTTCTCCTAGTTCATTCCTGTCCAGACCAATTGTAATTGCTTGGACAAGTTCGATAACCACCAAATTCGTTAAACAGTTAAAAAATGTCGGACATTCCTCATCTTGTTTGTCTAAATGTGTTTTGTAAATATGATTTCACCATTGTAATCAGCATCAGATACTAATTAATCAGGAGAGAAATTGAGAGAATGAAAAAATAGGGAATTGAGGAAGTAGGAATGTAAACATAATGAGAAATAATGAAACAAGGAACTGAGAAAATGAGAAATAATGAAACGAGGAAATAAGAAAATGATAAATAAGTAAGTTTGAAAGTAACAAAGTGAGAAAATGAAAAGATAAAAATACAAGAAATATGTAATAGAATATAAAGTAAAAAATTGAGAAAGTATGAAAAAAGAGAGAGTATGAAAATAACAAAAATTAAAGAGTGTGAAAATAATAAAAAATAACAAAATAAAAACAATTAAAAAAGTGATAAAGTAAAAATAAAAACCAGGAGAAAATGAAAAAGTAGGATTGTATCGGGAAGTTACAAAGTTTAAGAGTGTGATAATGAAAAAGTAAGAAAATAAAAGAAGAAATTGAGAAATTGATAAAATAAGAATGTGTGGAAATGTGAATGTGATAAAATGAGAAACTAAAGAGACATTGAGAAAGTGATCAGAAGAAAGTTAGTCAGTCAGGTAGTCGTAACTGATAGTTAGGAAGTTAAAAATGTAGACTATTTCATTTTACAATTTTAAATACTACTAAACTATTAACTTTAAACGTGAAGGGATTATTGTATGCAATACTGCAACGCAATAAACGACGCTGTATTTATACGTCGTATTTTTCCGAACTTATCTGCCGGTGATTCAGTGAATGAATAAGTAACCACTTGAAGCTAGAGGAATCCACCTTTTACTGTTCCCTGAAAATCGAAGTTTGTTAGCCTAGATATCGTCGACAACAATATCAGAGGCAGTGGTATTAATTTCCGCCATGTTGTCAATTCGTTGTACCATTTTATTCCGTTGTGTTTGTATTGTGCTCCTAGGGACTGTTGGGGTGGTCGGGGGGTTGCAGAAACGGCACTAGCGCACTCTATATTGGTCTGGTATTGTAAGTTTTATGTGGCAGAGGTAGGTCTGTAATGTTCGCCTCTATCGTATTCTACACGACGGTTGGTTTTTATTTCACGGACATAACAAACGGTGGGAAAACCTTGCACTAACTTTCTCACGTTCAATTACTTTCCTCAAAAATCACGGCTGAAAATCTGCCAAAGTAATTTCGCAAAATCGTTTAACCTGATTTATCACAACGTAGCAGGATTATCGATTTTGAAATGAAATAAAATATAACGTTTCGAGAGTAAAATAAAATAAAAAAACAAAATATATCTGACGATGGTCAGAGTTTATTTTTGTTTTGTTTTTCAATGTATTCCCAAACCAGAAAATCAACCTGCATTCCCAAAAAAGTTTTATAATATTTTCCTCAAACTTTTATCATTTATAAATGAAGTCAGTATGTTACAAAGTAAAGACTTTTTAAGGTTTGAGAGCAAAATGAAAAATGAAACGAACTTCGTGACTGATTTGTTATTTTTATTCTAGGAACGCGAATTTATTTTATTTCAAATTTGTATACTGTCTTCTCGTGTTACGAACATTCATTTATGATCAAAGTTTGATCAAAATCTGATGAACAGATTTTGAGATAGTAAGTCTATAGTGCGATTTTTCCAATTTGGATAGCTTCCGAACTGAGATTTTCGAGGGAAAATATCTTATAATTAAGTTTATCAACTTAATTATAGTTTTTGAACTATTATTTTCTCGCCATAAGCATAACTTGACAAAACTCAACGTCAGAAATTGTTTTCTGCTTAACGTCAATAATTTACTATGTTGTGTATAATGATCTGCCTCCCCTAGCTTCGTCAATTCTACTTTTGTTGACGCGTTTCGGAGAACCTCCATCTTCAAAAACTATATCTATACTGGTCACCAATATTATGGCCCGTCCTATTTATACTACCTCCACCTCGTACCCCTCCTCTATTCGACACGTGTACATTAAACCTGACGTGCTCGCTTCTGATCGGCTCTTCAAAATCATACGTTTTCGCTCGCTTCTGATTGGCTCCTTTCAAACTTTCTCTTCAACGGTCGTCCCTCCTGTCAATTTTTGAAAATTTTTAGATTTTTAAACGTACTTTTGAACAAAAGTAGAATTGACGAAGCTAGGGAAGGCAGATCATTATACTCAACATAGTGACAATAATCCTAGCAGAAAAGAAGGAGAATATAAAAAGAATGTCAATAATTTATGTCAGTTAGATTACCGCAAGGGTAAACTTTAAGGCAGTAACAGTAGTGTCGAACGTATGACCTTGACGTGCAGCCTCACCAATGCTTTACCACCTCGGACACGTCGACTCTACACTGTAAGCGGGAGAAGAGTTCTTGGTTGATACAAGCGCTGTCCTAAAAACATCGTCCTGCAAATTCAACTATTGTGATGATCGTTTTCACACATTTCTGAGAAAGCACTAGCACAGAAATAATCTGAGGCGGCTAATGCTCCGATCAGCCTGCGTCTCCGAAACTGCGCACGTCAAGGACACACGTTCGAGACACCAGTTACTACCGTAAGCTTTTTCATGCCATTAATACTGATCCCATGTCCTCATTAGTACAGTTCGGACGTTGAGTAAACGAAATAAAAAATACAAACTTAAAAATGGGTTCATTAAAATAAAAAAATTCAGTATTTTTTTTTTAATTTGTAAAACCTAAGATGTATTAATATATACGTGAACACAACTTGACTACGCAAAAAGTAATTAGTAAAAAAGTAATTAATTCAAAATGGCAGCGGTGTGATATTATTAAAACATTGTCGCTCTTTTCAAATCCCATCACCCACTGCTCGTACGATGACCTCGTTTATCTGAAACAAAAATTAAATGTTCATTATATTATCAGTAATGTGACCTTGAAAATCTTTTTCTTTACATGATCGCTAATACCAAAACGCAATTACCTGTACAGAAGTAGGCGTCGAAAGGACATAATTCACAGCATCAGCGATGTCTTTGGCTTGTAAGCAAGGGATGTTGGCGTAAATATTTTCCTTCCAGCCGCTGACTTCGAAAATGCCCGTATGCACCATTCCTGGGCTCACGCTCTACAATATTGTAAAATACATTATTGTTTCTTCTGGCATTTGTTTATAGAAACCATACAAGACTTATGGGGAATATAACAACTCTCTTACTCAACTCTAAACTTACAACATAAACTTAGCGAATGTAGATCAATTGTCTTATTCACATGCCAAACAATATAACTTGGCAACTGGAACGTAATCTTGTGTTAAAATACTGAACTAAGAACAAACGTTCAGGACTGACACCTTGATAGGTCTAAAACAAAAATGTCTGTTATTGAACTAAAAATAAAATGTTTTCTTTTCCTTTTTCATTAATTACGACAATTTGTTCGAAAACACGACAAATTAACAGCAATTTTTAACAACATAACCTAAAATTTAAAAAAAATTGGCCTAAAACTGTTAAAACAAATGTTAGTATATAAGCTAATAGAAACATTACGATCCAAACAGTTTAATTGAAAATTTAAAAAAACTGGAAACCAAATTTCAATTTACGGATTTTATAAAATCAAATGGATATCAAAATAAAACATTTTCTTTTAAACCATAACATAAACCCATTCACTACATTTTTTTAAGGCGAAAAGCACATTGAGGATATTATCGCCTCCCTAAATATAAGTGAGTGTAAAGTGTTAAAGTCGTAATTGTAAGTGTGTGTTAGACTCGGCTACCGCGAGGGACGTCTAAATCCTCTCAATAGGTGTAGCTAGTCTGCACCCCCTGCGGGATACCTCTCCCCAGTCACTATAATTTATTTAAGTGCCTTAGACCTCTCGACCACGCTAACCACAATCGGTGGCCTAGCTGATATCGTACTGGGCTTTCACCCCGAGGATCCGGGTTCGATTCTCGGCCATGGCTTGGCATTTTCATACGCTATAAATCATCCCATCGTCTACATTAGACTAAGTGTGCAAAATAGTCAGACGTTAAACACAAAAAAAACTACAATTTAGTAAACTAGTTAGCAGCTAAAACGCCTTCTACTATTAGGATACTGTACACAATACACGGCCGTATGGGGAACAAATCAAAGTTCATTCTTGGTGGCTCGCGGTCTATAGTATAGTACGCGTGAAAATAAAGTTTGTCATTTTTTCTTGTTTATACGACTTTTGATCATGTTAATCTGTCGTTAGTATACAAAAATGACTGATAAATTCAGCCAAATGATCACGAATTGGTGTTTCCGGTTGACGTAGCAGGTCCGTTCATTATTGTGTGATAAGATACTATCTTTATAACTTTTCATTATTATCTTGTTGAGCCGTCTCATTAAGCATGCCAATATGTTGTTAGAAAGCGCAAACAAGATCTCTCAATACGGAAGAAGCTGAGACAACCTAAATACCGTATCAAAATTTATGTATACTGGTCAACAGTAAACAACCTACGTCAGCTCTGCCAACACGATAATTAGGACAATGACCAGCTTGCGAGCGAGAGTTAATTATTAGTCACAAAACGTTGTGTGATGTTTCTATACACACAAATTATGGCAAATGTCCGAATAAACAATTTAATAATATTAATATTCCAGCAGTATGATAAAAATTTAAAAAACTGAATTGTAAAGCAAGCTAATGAACTACAAACATATCGGTGATTCGCACAGTTACGATACAATACCGTTGAATCAATTGAACTGAATTGATTTTCTTGTGCAGATTGCGTTCGGATCGTATTGCTCAAACAAATTGGACACTGAATGATGTTAAAGGGCTTCCTACTTTTGTTCAATCAGTGGTGGGCTCAGCGGGGTGTCGAGTGATTGCCCCACCTCCGGTCACGTAGACTGAAAGGATTTAGGATTTCGTCACAAAATAAAGTACGACGTAAAATGGCTACAGTAAAATATTTTATTATTTGTTGACGCTAAACATGTCAGGTAAATAGGAGTAAACACACGCAGGCGTCACGCTGACGTCATGGAAACGAATTTCCAAAAAAGATTGTTTTTGAACTTCATTTTACAATTGTAATCAGCATCAAAGTCTGCATAAATCAGCATTTCTAATTTGCAAATTGTATTTAAAATAAGATAATAAACACTGACCACCGTCTGATTTTCCGAATTCACACTGAGCGAGAACCGTTTCAAAGACGTCAGAATTGATTTCGATGAAACATCGAAAATATATGTAAGCATTTTAACGATATCACAGAAGGTCGGTGCTTATTTTAAAGTTCTGTAATTGGCACTCATCATGATGGACACGCCAGTATTTCATTTTCCAACTGGAATTCGCTAACGAAAAAACAATTTCTATTTGGATCGTGAGTAATCTTACTTCTCTTTAGGTAAGATTAATTGAAATTATGAGCGTCCATCTTTTTAGGATGGCAACAGTATATACAGGGCGTTTCTGAACACTTGGTGGTCGTTTAAAGGATTGTTGCTGGGGTTAAACGAAACACAAAACAATCATTAGTACATTTCTGAAACAAGATTATTTGTCTGTTGTTACTTTGGATTCCAAATTATTAATCGACGTGTTATCAACATATCGAATACGTCAGCCTTCTTTTTTTCAAAATGACGGACAGATTTTTGTAACTCTTAATATATCCGCGTTTTATAATTTGTAACACGACTAAAGTCTCCAAAGGATTACTATACTAAATTTAAATGGACACAACCAATTAAGCGAATTAACCCACAAAAGGCAAACGAAGTCAAGTTTGCTTAAGCCTTGGGTTTTAGTATTTTTCATATTCGTTTAAAGTCCACAATTCCAAGAGGCAGCTTTTAATTTCAGTTAATTCCTCCCCATTCCGAAACGACACCCTAAGCACCGTATATATTTTGCGTGAGGATTTATCTTCCAAAGGGTTGATATAACATTCCTCTGGTCCCCTTAAGGGGGAACTAATAACCATTTAAGGTTACGATCTCTGCCCTTGTATGCGACGGTAGTACATTTATCATGACAGTATATTATTTGCAATTAAAATAAAAATAATGAGGTATTCTTGTACAGTCAAGGACGAATCGTTTTTCAATTTTTAAACAAACAGGCTCAATTTTGCTCAAATTTTGCTCAAAGCAGTCCTAAAATCGTACTTCGCAAATTCCGTTTGGGCTTTAACGATTTCGACATATTTCGCTAAAACCTATTCCCACATAAAAGGTTTGAAAGATACAAAAAAGGTGAAAAGGTTTAATTTATCGGTATTGGTTTAACAGACTTCGATCATACGTTCTAAAGTCAGCTGAGCAAGTTTGAAACAATAAAAATGTACCTCTTAGCCAATGAGAAAATCGAAAAAAGAAAATAACCCTTACTGCCGTTAAGTTCTTGTTATTTCCAATTTACTCACTAACATTAAAATCCCTTTAATCTAAATTTGGTATATTTTTTTTTATTTTATTATTATTATTTTAAGACGAAAAGCACATTGAGGCTATTATTACCTCCCTAAATGTAAGTGTTAAAGTCGTAAATATAGTGTTGTAAGTGTTCTAAGTCGTAATTTTATATAGTGACGAAAAGCACATTGTAAGCCTGTAAATGTAAGTGTGTGTAGACTAAGTGTACCGTTGCAAGTGTAAGGGTGTGTTACGTCCTAAGTCCCGCAGGGTAAATTTGGTATAATGAGGAGTTAGAACCTTCAAATTAGACAAACGTTTTAACCAAATCTGACGAACTGGTTTCATTATCATATATCAAATTTTAAGGCTGGTTATGATGTTGGATTTTGCTTATCGCGTGATGCGAGTGCGCAAATTTATATTAGTAGTTACAGTGAAAGAACAATGGTTTTATTAATTCGTAACGATCAGCTGATTTCATTGAACAGCTGATAGGTTATAATAACTTTTAGGTTATGTTATTAAAAAGTAACAATGTTATAGTAATAGAACAGTTCTATATTATATTTTTTATTTATATTCCATTGATAGAGAATCTCTTATATCCGTACTAGAAGAACTAAATTTGGATAAGAAAACAACTAATATCATAAAAACAACTATAACAAATACAGTTTAGAAAGTTAAATTTATGGGTGAACTATCGAATTCATTTGAAGTAAAAACGGGAGTCAGGCAGGGGGATGGGCTCTCCCCTTTATTGTTTAATTGTGCACTTGAGAAAGTAGTCAGGGAATGGAACAAAAATATAAAAAGTGGAATAGGATTGGGTTACAAAAAGAAGAATCTCAGAATTAGCTGTATTGCATTTGCAGATGATATGACCTTGTTTGCTGAAACAATGGAGGAAGCAAGGGAGCAGATTCTTGAATTAAAGAAACAAGCAGATAAAATAGGTCTAAACATATCTTTTGAAAAGACCAAAATCATGACAAACAACAAATACCCAAATAAATACCTTAAAATCCAAGAACAGAAAATAGAAATTGTAAAAGAGTTCAAATATCTTGGTGAATGGATTAGTTGGAATGCAGATGAAGGCAAGGCAATGGAATCCAGGAAAAACAAACTTGAATTGGCCTTCCAATTGACGAAAGAAACATACAATAAGAAATCCCTTTCATGGGGTCCAAAATTAAACATTATAAAACAGTGATCAAGCCGGAAGCACTGTACGCAGCAGAAACATTAACCATGAATCGCATAGGCCAGATAGAAAAGCTTGAAATAACGGAAAGGAAAATCTTAAGAAAAATTATAGGAACAAAATTTCAGGATAATAAGGTAGTATATATAAGAAATGAAGCTCTCTACAAGAAAATTGAAAAACTATCAGGTACTATGAGAAAAAGGAGAATAAATTTTTACGGCCATCTTCTTAGAATGAACTCTAATAGATTAACGAAACAAGTGTTTGATTTTTTCCATAATCGTAAAACAAAACCGAACTGGTTTAAAGAAATTGAAAAAGACCTAATAGAATTAAAAATTACAGAAAATTCACTGCTTGAACAAACTGCTAAGATAAGTACCAAGGACGAAAGAATAAGATTCCAAGATAAAACCAAAATAAGACCTAAACCTGTCATTTCGGAAGAGGAGAGGAAAAGATCAGAAAGAATGAAGAGCTACTGGGAACAAAGAAAAGTACAGCGCGCAAGAAATGATTAATTCAGCGTACCTCAAAGAGGGTGAAACGAAAAGAAGAAGAACAGTTTTATACTAATTATTAGCGATCAGCTGATTTCATTGAACAGCTGATAGTCTATTACCTGTTTGAACTAAATTATTTTACAAGAAAAGTTGTATGGAAGATATAAATATTAATGGAATATTAACATTTATATTAATATAAAAGTTATTACTTTTAGGTTATGTTGTTACAAACTAGCTATTCTATAGTAAAAAATCAGTTGTTTTATATTAATTCGCAACGATCAGCTGATTTCATTGCTGATAAGTTTTAGGAATCAGATTATGTTATTGCAAGTGTTTGCGTTATGTTTTTATCCATTTCCTGTAATGAAATACGGTTAAATTCGAAGTATCAGGTAAAGTACAAAAACTGTGCGAATGCTTACCGTCACTTTGATTTTTGATTTAGCCTCCACCAGTTCACGGCGCAAACCCTCGGTTATAACTTTAGATGCATGTTTACTGGCGCAGTAAACGTAATTCCCTGGGCGTAAACTTACCCTGTGCGAGGCTATGCTGAAACCGGTAAGAAAAAATACTTTACAATTTTATAAACATAGACATATATTCAGATATCTGACAGTGTCAGTTGATGTAGCATTTTAAAGAAAACCGCATCAGATTTGTCATAACACATTAAAGCCGCCTCGGTGGCCTAGTTGATAGCGTACTGGGCTTTCACCCCGAGGACCCGGGTTCGATTCGCGGCAAGGGCTTGGCATTTTCATACGCTATAAATCATTAAAGCCAAGTGTGCACAATAGTCGGACGGTAAAAAGAAAAAAAAACAACACACAACACATTAATTATGTTTCGATGTGGCTACAGTTTGTAACGCGGCCTATCTCCACCAGATTCCAGTAGAAACGATTTTATTCTTGGTTCCAGGCTGTAAGTTGGGCTTCCAATTTATTTTCAAACTTAGTTCGAAAAGACGTGTAAGAAAATATTAAATTTTGAGGTTATGGGATGTGTTGGCAACTGGCACGGTGACAGACGTATTGTGTAACGAAGCCTCCGGATTCAAGTTCAATAGACCGGTGCCCCCAATACGTTTGATCAGTTCACAGGACTATTTCATTCTGCTAGAGATTCTGGAAGCCAAAAATCCTTTGTCTCCTGCTGGCAATAGCCTCAAGGTCATATATTACGTGGTCTGCATGTTCCTTTTCCTTCTTGCATAACCTACAAGATTTTTCCATGGTACATTCCCAACCTGTCCATGTGTCTCAGACCACAGTACCTGTAATGAGCGCCATTGTTTTCCTCAAAATGTCTTTTGACCAAAATCTTAATCCGATATTTGAGAAACCTCATACAAATATTGTTGTGAGCTTGGTCAAATCTGGGAAGCATCGTCAAACCGATCTCAGTTTTGGGAAACAAGACAACCTACCTAAGCGACTCAAATCTAAGACGAAAATGATAGTAAAGACGTAGATGATTTACCACATGAAACTTTTTGTGAGACCGGACTGTAACGACATACGAGTTGAACGTTAGTGTTTACACAATCTCGGAACTTTTCTTGTGAGACTGGACTGTAACGACATACGAGTTGCACGTTAGTGTTTACACAATCATGGAACATTTTTTGTGAGACCGGACTGTAACGACATACGAGTTGCACGTTAGTGTTTACACAATCATGAAACTTTTCTTGTGAGACCGGACTGTAACGACATACGAGTTGAACGTTAGTGTTTACACAATCTCGGAACTTTTCTTGTGAGACTGGACTGTAACGACATACGAGTTGCACGTTAGTGTTTACACAATCATGAAACTTTTTTTGTGAGACCGGACTGTAACGACATACGAGTTGCACGTTAGTGTTTACACAATCATGGAACATTTGATTGTGAGACCGGACTGTAACGACATACGAGTTGCACGTTAGTCTTTACACAATCATGGAACATTTGATTGTGAGACCGGACTGTAACGACATACGAGTTGTTGCACGTTAGTCTTTACACAATCATGGAACATTTGATTGTGAGACCGGACTGTAACGACATACGAGTTGCACGTTAGTCTTTACACAATCATGGAACATTTGATTGTGAGACCGGACTGTAACGACATACGAGTTGCACGTTAGTCTTTACACAATCATGGAACATTTGATTGTGAGACCGGACTGTAACGACATACGAATTGCACGTTAGTCTTTACACAATCATGGAACATTTGATTGTGAGACCGGACTGTAACGACATACGAGTTGCACGTTAGTCTTTACACAATCATGGAACATTTGATTGTGAGACCGGACTGTAACGACATACGAGTTGCACGTTAGTGTTTACACAATCATGGAACATTTGATTGTGAGACCGGACTGTAACGACATACGAATTGCACGTTAGTCTTTACACAATCATGGAACATTTGATTGTGAGACCGGACTGTAACGACATACGAGTTGCACGTTAGTCTTTACACAATCATGGAACATTTGATTGTGAGACCGGACTGTAACGACATACGAGTTGCACGTTAGTCTTTACACAATCATGGAACATTTGATTGTGAGACCGGACTGTAACGACATACGAGTTGCACGTTAGTCTTTACACAATCATGGAACATTTGATTGTGAGACCGGACTGTAACGACATACGAGTTGCACGTTAGTCTTTACACAATCATGGAACATTTGATTGTGAGACCGGACTGTAACGACATACGAGTTGCACGTTAGTCTTTACACAATCATGGAACATTTGATTGTGAGACCGGACTGTAACGACATACGAAATGCACGTTAGTCTTTACACAATCATGGAACATTTGATTGTGAGACCGGACTGTAACGACATACGAGTTGCACGTTAGTCTTTACACAATCATGGAACATTTGATTGTGAGACCGGACTGTAACGACATACGAGTTGCACGTTAGTCTTTACACAATCATGGAACATTTGATTGTGAGACCGGACTGTAACGACATACGAGTTGCACGTTAGTCTTTACACAATCATGGAACATTTGATTGTGAGACCGGACTGTAACGACATACGAGTTGCACGTTAGTCTTTACACAATCATGGAACATTTGATTGTGAGACCGGACTGTAACGACATACGAGTTGCACGTTAGTCTTTACACAATCATGGAACATTTGATTGTGAGACCGGACTGTAACGACATACGAGTTGCACGTTAGTGTTTACACAATCATGGAACATTTGATTGTGAGACCGGACTGTAACGACATACGAATTGCACGTTAGTCTTTACACAATCATGGAACATTTGATTGTGAGACCGGACTGTAACGACATACGAGTTGCACGTTAGTGTTTACACAATCATGGAACATTTGATTGTGAGACCGGACTGTAACGACATACGAATTGCACGTTAGTCTTTACACAATCATGGAACATTTGATTGTGAGACCGGACTGTAACGACATACGAGTTGCACGTTAGTCTTTACACAATCATGGAACATTTGATTGTGAGACCGGACTGTAACGACATACGAGTTGCACGTTAGTCTTTACACAATCATGGAACATTTGATTGTGAGACCGGACTGTAACGACATACGAGTTGCACGTTAGTGTTTACACAATCATGGAACATTTGATTGTGAGACCGGACTGTAACGACATACGAATTGCACGTTAGTCTTTACACAATCATGGAACATTTGATTGTGAGACCGGACTGTAACGACATACGAGTTGCACGTTAGTCTTTACACAATCATGGAACATTTGATTGTGAGACCGGACTGTAACGACATACGAGTTGCACGTTAGTCTTTACACAATCATGGAACATTTGATTGTGAGACCGGACTGTAACGACATACGAGTTGCACGTTAGTCTTTACACAATCATGGAACATTTGATTGTGAGACCGGACTGTAACGACATACGAGTTGCACGTTAGTCTTTACACAATCATGGAACATTTGATTGTGAGACCGGACTGTAACGACATACGAGTTGCACGTTAGTCTTTACACAATCATGGAACATTTGATTGTGAGACCGGACTGTAACGACATACGAGTTGCACGTTAGTCTTTACACAATCATGGAACATTTGATTGTGAGACCGGACTGTAACGACATACGAGTTGCACGTTAGTCTTTACACAATCATGGAACATTTGATTGTGAGACCGGACTGTAACGACATACGAGTTGCACGTTAGTCTTTACACAATCATGGAACATTTGATTGTGAGACCGGACTGTAACGACATACGAGTTGCACGTTAGTCTTTACACAATCATGGAACATTTGATTGTGAGACCGGACTGTAACGACATACGAGTTGCACGTTAGTCTTTACACAATCATGGAACATTTGATTGTGAGACCGGACTGTAACGACATACGAATTGCACGTTAGTCTTTACACAATCATGGAACATTTGATTGTGAGACCGGACTGTAACGACATACGAGTTGCACGTTAGTCTTTACACAATCATGGAACATTTGATTGTGAGACCGGACTGTAACGACATACGAGTTGCACGTTAGTGTTTACACAATCATGGAACATTTGATTGTGAGACCGGACTGTAACGACATACGAATTGCACGTTAGTCTTTACACAATCATGGAACATTTGATTGTGAGACCGGACTGTAACGACATACGAGTTGCACGTTAGTCTTTACACAATCATGGAACATTTGATTGTGAGACCGGACTGTAACGACATACGAGTTGCACGTTAGTCTTTACACAATCATGGAACATTTGATTGTGAGACCGGACTGTAACGACATACGAGTTGCACGTTAGTCTTTACACAATCATGGAACATTTGATTGTGAGACCGGACTGTAACGACATACGAGTTGCACGTTAGTCTTTACACAATCATGGAACATTTGATTGTGAGACCGGACTGTAACGACATACGAGTTGCACGTTAGTCTTTACACAATCATGGAACATTTGATTGTGAGACCGGACTGTAACGACATACGAATTGCACGTTAGTCTTTACACAATCATGGAACATTTGATTGTGAGACCGGACTGTAACGACATACGAGTTGCACGTTAGTCTTTACACAATCATGGAACATTTGATTGTGAGACCGGACTGTAACGACATACGAGTTGCACGTTAGTGTTTACACAATCATGGAACATTCGATTGTGAGACCGGACTGTAACGACATACGAATTGTACGTTAGTCTTTACACAATCATGGAACATTTGATTGTGAGACCGGACTGTAACGACATACGAGTTGCGTTACGTTAGTCTTTACACAATCATGGAACATTTGATTGTGAGACCGGACTGTAACGACATACGAGTTGCACGTTAGTCTTTACACAATCATGGAACATTTGATTGTGAGACCGGACTGTAACGACATACGAGTTGCACGTTAGTGTTTACACAATCATGGAACATTTGATTGTGAGACCGGACTGTAACGACATACGAATTGCACGTTAGTCTTTACACAATCATGGAACATTTGATTGTGAGACCGGACTGTAACGACATACGAGTTGCACGTTAGTGTTTACACAATCATGGAACATTTGATTGTGAGACCGGACTGTAACGACATACGAATTGCACGTTAGTCTTTACACAATCATGGAACATTTGATTGTGAGACCGGACTGTAACGACATACGAGTTGCACGTTAGTCTTTACACAATCATGGAACATTTGATTGTGAGACCGGACTGTAACGACATACGAGTTGCACGTTAGTCTTTACACAATCATGGAACATTTGATTGTGAGACCGGACTGTAACGACATACGAGTTGCACGTTAGTGTTTACACAATCATGGAACATTTGATTGTGAGACCGGACTGTAACGACATACGAATTGCACGTTAGTCTTTACACAATCATGGAACATTTGATTGTGAGACCGGACTGTAACGACATACGAGTTGCACGTTAGTCTTTACACAATCATGGAACATTTGATTGTGAGACCGGACTGTAACGACATACGAGTTGCACGTTAGTCTTTACACAATCATGGAACATTTGATTGTGAGACCGGACTGTAACGACATACGAGTTGCACGTTAGTCTTTACACAATCATGGAACATTTGATTGTGAGACCGGACTGTAACGACATACGAGTTGCACGTTAGTCTTTACACAATCATGGAACATTTGATTGTGAGACCGGACTGTAACGACATACGAGTTGCACGTTAGTCTTTACACAATCATGGAACATTTGATTGTGAGACCGGACTGTAACGACATACGAGTTGCACGTTAGTCTTTACACAATCATGGAACATTTGATTGTGAGACCGGACTGTAACGACATACGAGTTGCACGTTAGTCTTTACACAATCATGGAACATTTGATTGTGAGACCGGACTGTAACGACATACGAGTTGCACGTTAGTCTTTACACAATCATGGAACATTTGATTGTGAGACCGGACTGTAACGACATACGAGTTGCACGTTAGTCTTTACACAATCATGGAACATTTGATTGTGAGACCGGACTGTAACGACATACGAGTTGCACGTTAGTCTTTACACAATCATGGAACATTTGATTGTGAGACCGGACTGTAACGACATACGAGTTGCACGTTAGTCTTTACACAATCATGGAACATTTGATTGTGAGACCGGACTGTAACGACATACGAGTTGCACGTTAGTCTTTACACAATCATGGAACATTTGATTGTGAGACCGGACTGTAACGACATACGAGTTGCACGTTAGTATTTGGCAAATCTAATTTTATCGTTTATTATAAATCGTGTAATTAAGTTTAGTTTCAATGTTTTGTTACGGCCTGAAGATGAAGCAGTAAGGTTTCAAAACCGCAGTAACATTCTGACGTTAGTTAGAAGACAAATAGACGGAAGAAAATAGGTCATAATCCTAATTATTTAAATACGTTGTCCAGTTGCTATGTTGCAATAATGATAAAAATCATCCAGACATTTCAAAATAGAACTAAAGTGTATTGTTAACCTAATACTGTTCGCTACGTAGTAAATGGCAATAACAAAAGGATATGATTGCTAAAATTTATGAAAAGTTTCAGCGATTTGCTAGCAAGTATTTTGCGAAAAGTTCGTAATTTATGAGAGACTAACGAGGACCAAGGATCGGGTAAAGCTTGGCAGTAACCGCAATATCGAACCTACGACCTTTATTTGCGCAGTTTGGAGACGCATCAGACTGACCGGTGTCTTAGCCACCTCGACTATCGAGCCCCACCATACCATGCTACAACTTCTTCAGTGTAGATCAAGGGTGGTGGTTGAACAGGATAAAACCGTTTGAATTGGCCAAAGTGATCAAGACTTGTGCGGGCGGGGTGTTGAAACCGCAGCACACGTACTCCTTCATTGCGAGGTTCTGGAGGCCAAAAGGAGACTCTTTGGACCTCAGCAACCAGAACAGGAGTTCAACCAGGATACCTTACACAAGATTCTGGAGCTCGTTAAGGGCAAGGTGAAGTGATAAAGGTACACAAAAACTTTTTAGCTGACGTGTCGGGGGCCACAGAGCCACTGTTAATCCCCACAAGGGGAAAAGTGATAGGAGTGCATTACAAGAAGTGCAGCCACTAGACTTGCAGAAACACTTATAGATTGACTAACAGTAAAGTTTCAATTAAGTGCAAATACATTTCCTGATGCATTTGCTTTGCTTCGCAATTTCGGATTTACCTTAAAGCAAAGAATCGTTTTGAATTCATCGCTAGCTAATCCTAACTATGTAAAGGAAAGGTTAGGTTATGTTCTGCAAGCTGAACCCACTTGCATACGTTATAATGTGTTTGTATGTGTCATACAACTTTGAAGGTATCCGATTTACATAATCCATCCCAAATTAGCGGTTTACTTTGCGCTGGGACTGTACGCCATATCACGCTAGACTGTATTACTGGATAGCTTGTCAAACTTAGCTTTCCCCCGAGCGTTTAAACCCTTATCAAGAACCTTACCGATTAAATGATACATCGGATATAGTTCGTGACGTCATCAATCCATATATAATTGCTGACGTCATTGACACCATTAATAATTATTGGATATGTTGTTATGATGTTATGTAGTTCCTCATTCAATTATTAAGAAACCGATTACGTTAATGTAAATAGGATAGAGCTAATGTGATACTAACAAAATAATAATAAATGGATTATTACTGCAATCACCTGAAATCGGATATGTTCGCATATTACCGTTTATAAATCGAATATTATTCAAATTATTATGGTTTACAAATCAGATATTATTGTTTACAGATCGGTTATTGTTCATAATATTACCGTTTATAAATCGAATATTGTTCAAAATATTACGATTTACAAATCAGACATTGACGTAATAGGTCTATTACTGTTTACAGATCGGTTATTGTTCATAATATTACCGTTTATAAAACGAATATTGTTCAAAATATTACGATTTACAAATCAGACATTGACGTAATAGGCCTATTACTGTTTACAGATCGGTTATTGTTCATAATATTACCGTTTACAAATCGAATATTGTTCAAAATATTACGATTTACAAATCAGACATTGACGTAATAGGCTTATTACTGTTTACAGATCGGTTATTGTTTATAATATTACCGTTTACAAATCGAATATTGTTCAAAATATTACGATTTACAAATCAGACATTGACGTAATAGGCCTATTACTGTTTACAGAACGGTTATTGTTTATAATATTACCGTTTACAAATCGAATATTGTTCAAAATATTACGATTTACAAATCAGACATTGACGTAATAGGCCTATTACTGTTTACAGATCGGTTATTGTTCATAATATTACCGTTTACAAATCGAATATTGTTCAAAATATTACGATTTACAAATCAGACATTGACGTAATAGGCTTATTACTGTTTACAGATCGGTTATTGTTCATAATATTACCGTTTACAAATCGAATGTTGTTCAAAATATTACGATTTACAAATCAGATACTACTGTTTACAAATCGGTTACTGTTCTGTTCATAATAATAATAATAATATAGGCTATATATATATATATATATATATATATATATATATATATATATATATAATGATAAATCAACTACTACTGACGTGATGGAAACGAATTTCAAAAAAATAAATTACATAACATAAAACAGACATTTTTTAATGGGAATATTTTCTTATTTTATAATACATACACAAAATATTAACCATGACTTTGTAGTTCACGTCATAATTTTTATACTACGCATTAAAAAAACATAATTTCATTGCACTTAACCCAATGATCGTTAAAATGCACTTAAATTTATATTATCAATTTCCAATATTATTTACGTAATTTTTAATGTATAACGTTGATTACGAGGGTATAATCTTGTTGACGATTATGTGCTCTCTCTCTCTCTCTCTCTCTCTCTCTCTCTCTCTCTCTCTCTCCCTCTCTCCCTCTCTCTCTACCTATCTTTTTCTCTCACTATATTTTTTTCGTGATCTTCCTCTCAGGTTATTAAATCAGTATCGTATGAATATTTTTTAATACTCAATATTCGTTTGAATATTGAGCATTAAAATAAACATTAGGTGAAGTCAGTTATTAATTAAAACTGCATTTGTTTTACAAACGCTTTAAAACACGTTTATTTACATCAATTAATCTAATTGACCTGTTTATGTTGATAATATGGCCGTCTTCCACTCTTCTGCTCCTCATCGACTTGATGGCTTCCCTCGAGCATGCGCCCAACGCAAACACATTTAAATCGAACATCTTTTTCCACTCGCTCAGTTTACAGTCTGCAAGTGAAATTGTTTTCGTCAATCGAGTGTTATTTCAAAAAGTAACCTTATAATATGTTTACTTTTATAAATCTAGCTCTATCATCTAGCTTAAATCTAGCTCTATCATCTAGCTTAAATCTAGCTCTATCATCTAGCTTAAATCTAGCTCTATCATCTAGCTTAAATCTAGCTCTATCATCTAGCTCTATCATCTAGCTTAAATCTAGCTCTATCATCTAGCTTAAATCTAGCTCTATCATCTAGCTTAAATCTAGCTCTATCATCTAGCTTAAATCTAGCTCTATCATCTAGCTTAAATCTAGCTCTATCATCTAGCTTAAATCTAGCTCTATCATCTAGCTTAAATCTAGTTCTATCATCTAGCTTAAATCTAGCTCTATCATCTAGCTTAAATCTAGCTCTATCATCTAGCTTAAATCTAGCTCTATCATCTAGCTTAAATCTAGCTCTATCATCTAGCTTAAATCTAGCTCTATCATCTAGCTTAAAGCTAGCTCTATCATCTAGCTTAAATCTAGTTCTATCATTTAGCTTAAATCTAGCTCTATCATCTAGCTTAAATCTAGCTCTATTATCTAGCTTAAATCTAGCTCTATCATCTAGCTTAAATCTAGCTCTATCATCTAGCTTAAATCTAGCTCTATCATCTAGCTTAAATCTAGCTCTATCATGTAGCTTAAATCTAGCTCTATCATCTAGCTTAAATCTAGCTCTATCATGTAGCTTAAATCTAGCTCTATCATCTTGCTTAAATCTAGCTCTATCATCTAGCTTAAATCTAGCTCTATCATCTAGCTTAAATCTAGCTCTATCATCTAGCTTAAATCTAGCTCTATCATCTAGCTTAAATCTAGCTCTATCATCTAGCTTAAATCTAGCTCTATCATCTAGCTTAAAGCTAGCTCTATCATCTAGCTTAAATCTAGTTCTATCATTTAGCTTAAATCTAGCTCTATCATCTAGCTTAAATCTAGCTCTATTATCTAGCTTAAATCTAGCTCTATCATCTAGCTTAAATCTAGCTCTATCATCTAGCTTAAATCTAGCTCTATCATCTAGCTTAAATCTAGCTCTATCATGTAGCTTAAATCTAGCTCTATCATCTAGCTTAAATCTAGCTCTATCATGTAGCTTAAATCTAGCTCTATCATCTAGCTTAAATCTAGCTCTATCATCTAGTTTAAATCTAGCTCTATCATCTAGCTTAAATCATAAATCTAGTTTAGCTACAAACTGAAGCACTTTGCTAAAGGTGAAAATGCACGGTGGATATGACCACTGTTAGGGGTTCAGGGTCTCTTTTACTCGGGTCCTTCAAGGAATTAACTCGGGTGGTTCATCAAAAAATGCCTTTAATATATTGAGATGTATTACCTTACATTTTTATTGTAACAATTACAACCATGGTTGATGACAACCCCAAGAATGAACACTACTGTCTTATTCTTCAAAATGTTTCCTTAAAATATATACTAATGTATTCAAACCAAAAGTAAAAGGGGAAGAAGTGTACGCAAATTTTTGTCTACTTACTTTTACCGCCGATTCGCCACTTCTCAGCACCGTCTGGCTGCTCTATGCTCTTCCGTAGTGCGTCCCGACGTATAGGCTTCGGGTCTTCACAGAATCGACCGTCACCCGGAATATACTGACGTTCCGGTCCTGCCGAAATCAACTGTTGCTTATCGCAACAGGCAGTATATCAGCAGTTTCGTAATTTGCCTATGTCTTTGTCAATAGTGTTCATTCTTTGGCTGTGACCTCATTATAATATTTAAGACTAGTAACTAAAAATTAAAATTTTTAAAAAAAAATCTTAACATCACACAAAAACTGTTCATGCTTTAAAGCAGGGGTCTCCAAACTTTCCAGCCTTAGGGCCATACTGATTACTCCAGTAAGTTCCGAGGGCCAAAACAATAAGCCTACAACAATGTTATGAGTAGTTAGCCCATGACCATATCAATGTAGATGTCATATTAATAATTATTCAACATAAAATTAGAATACTTCAGTAAACTAAATTTAATTTGCTATAAAAAATATGTTCTCTAAAAGGAGTTTTCAAGTATGCTCTCCGCGGGCCGGACAAAATCTGTCCGCTGGGCCGGATGTGGCCCTCGGGCCGTAGTTTGGAGACCCCTGCTTTAAAATATACGCGATAAAATTTTCGAAAAATTGTATAAGCTTTAATCAAAAATTGAAACAACACTCAATATATACTTATTGAAAAATATTTCTGTAGTTTTTTTAAAAAAAAGTTTGTGTTTTGTAAAGATTGTTCTGTATACTTAACTTCCAAAAGTGTTGTCCGTACTTGTGTATTACACAAAAGAAATCGGGGAAGATTGAAAATGACTAGAAACGCTGTAAGCTTGTATTTGTATGCTTTCAACTTTAACGAAATTATCGAATGATAAATCCAAAAGAAATCACTTATTTTTGAACATTCGAATAATGTTTGTGTATTAACTGAACATCATGATTAATGTAAAGATTAGTAGGGCTTATGTAAAACGATGAACGGGAACAAACAACATAAACATTTTAAATAAAATACAATTGTGAAGGGCATGCTTGTTTTTTTAGTAAAAATGCCCGATTTTTGAAATCAAAAAACCGTGTTAAATTAAACTGGCAATAAGTTCGAAAATATTTAAATAAAATTAAAATTGATTTTCAATTCAAAAATAAAATTATTGTAACATAGCCACCGGACCGCATATTCAAATGATTAAGATTATGACCTATTCTTCCCGTCAGTGGTCTATCAACTCACCTCATAAAGGCTACTGCGGTTTCGAAACTCTATAGTTTCATCTTCAGGCCATACAAAATGTTAAATCCCTCTGTCGAGGTCGTCAAACAAAACATTAAAACATACATCACAAACACTGAGCACAATTACACGTTTAAAATATTCATCATGAAATTCGGCTTGGCCAAGCTACACACGCGACTCGTACGTCGTTACATTCCGGACTGCCTCAATGTACGAGTCGCGTGTGTAGCTTGGCCAAGCCGAATTTCATGATGAATATTTTATATGTGTAATTGTACTCAGTGTTTGTGATGTATGTTTTAATGTTTTGTTTGACTTTGTGACGACCTCGACAGAGGGATTTAACATTTTGTATGACCTGAAGATGAAACTATAAAGTTTCGAAACCGCTTTAGCCTTTATGAGATGAGTTGATAGAACCACTGACGGGAAGAATAGATCATAATCCTAATCATCAAAAATAAAAACTGGTTTTCTGAGATTTTAATAGAACTTTTGCACATTGTGACATAATTTGTTTAGACAATGAGTTAGATTGATTTTAGTAAAATGATTTTTCTATTTTAATATTTGCGTTATTGTTTTTTGCAAAAAAACGTATATTCTTGACAATGTGTATTTATTGATTAGTTCTAACATACATAAAACCACATACACTAAAGGCAACCGTTACGTAATCTAGGCTATCACGGTACGTCCTAATAACTGTTCAGAATTTCATAAGGTATTGTTTATGTTACGCAATACCCTGTGTCGCGGTTTCACCAGGTTTTTGACATTTATTAAAGTTTATACAAAATACCACGTACCGAATATTGTTTTTTTACCTTACCCACAATGTCCGTTTTTATCGTCATCCCTGCATTGTTGACAAGAATGTCGACGCCTCCGAACCGCCTCTCCACCCACCGGAAAGCCCCTTGGATGTCCTCCTCTCGGGTAATATCGGCTTTCACTGGATACAGCTGCCCGCTGCATTCTTTTAGCTCTTCGCATAATTCCTGGAATAGTACAGTTTAAACCAATAAAACAATGTCGTGATTGTTTTTTTTTTTTACTTTAGCATTCAAACGTAATTTTAGAACTGTGCGTTTTAATCAACACAAATAATTCAGTGTTCTTGTTTTGTTTCAGGT
>CM040184.1:83175453-83195453 GCA_022606455.1 Callitettix versicolor
TATATAATAAATGTATAAAACGTCTCGCTATTTTCTTTCAAATTCTTAAAACATCTAGTCTGCTGTTAGGTTAGGTTAGGTCACCATAGGTTAGGTGAATAAGTCTCGCTATTTTCTTTCAAATTCTTAAAACATCTAGTCTGCTGTTAGGTTAGGTTCAGGTCACCATAGGTTAGGTGAATAAGTCTCGCTATTTTCTTTCAAATTCTTAAAACATCTAGTCTGCTGTTAGGTTAGGTCAGGTCACCATAGGTTAGGTGAATAAGTCTCGCTATTTTCTTTCAAATTCTTAAAACATCTAGTCTGCTGTTAGGTTAGGTCAGGTCACCATAGGTTAGGTGAATAAGTCTCGCTATTTTCTTTCAAATTCTTAAAACATCTAGTCTGCTGTTAGGTTAGGTCAGGTCACCATAGGTTAGGTGAATAAGTCTCGTTATTTTCTTTCAAATTCTTAAAACATCGAGTCTGCTGTTAGGTTAGGTTAGGTCAGGTCACCATAGGTTAGGTGAATAAGTCTCGCTATTTTCTTCCAAATTCTTAAAACATCTAGTCTGCTGTTAGGTTAGGTCAGGTCACCATAGGTTAGGTGAATAAGTCTCGCTATTTTCTTTCGAATTCTTAAAACATGAAGTCTGTTGTTAGGTTAGTTTTTTTGTTGTTATTATTTTAAAGCGAAAAGCACATTAAGGCTATTATCGCCTTCCTAAATGTAAGTGTGAGTGTAAAGTGTTCAAGTCGTAAGTGTAATGTTGTAAGTGTAAGTGTGTGTTAGACTCGGGTACCGCGAGAGACGTCTAAATCCTCTTAATAGGTGCAGCTAGTTAGGTCAGGTCATCTTAGGTTAGGTGAACAAATCTCGCTATTTTCTTCCGAATTCTTAAAACATCGAATCTACTGTTAGGAAGCACAAATAAACCCCTTGGGCTTTAGCCTCTGATATAGAACACACTTTTTATAATGGTAGCCGTACTTACAGTCCGTTTATATTGAATGTTCATGGCTCCATTTGATACACCATTAGGCTGGTGTCGTTTATTTCATCAGCAAGGGTCGCTTTACACTTTAGAGTTCGTGTGTGTGTGTGTGTGTGTGTGTGTGTGTGTGTGTGTGTGTGTGTGTGTGTGTGTGTGTGTGTGTGTGTGTGTGTGTGTGTGTGTGTGTGTGTGTGTGTGTGTGTGTGTGTGTGTGTGTGTGTGTGTGTGTGTGTGTGTGTGTGTGTGTGTGTGTGTGTGTGTGTGTGTGTGTGTGTGTGTGTGTGTGTGTGTGTGTGTGTGTGTGTGTGTGTGTGTGTGTGTGTGTGTGTGTGTGTGTGTGTGTGTGTGTAAAGTGTTTGTGTGTGTGTGTGTGTGTGTGTGTGTGTGTGTGTGTGTGTGTGTGTCTTGAGTAGATGAGCGAGAGTAATATGAGCTAGAGGTAAGGTGGGGTCGCTAAGCCCATCAGCTGCTCACTACAGCTGCCTCCGCCGGAATGATTTAGTATAAGACGCGAGTTATTGAGTTACTCAATCAGAAAGTGATGAAAATCTGATGAACGGATTTTAAAAAAACTAAGTCCATTTTTCAGAATTTTCGCGATTGCTTTTAACCTTTTTTTTATTTATTGTTTGGAGCTAGAGTAACGTTTGTGTAGTTAAAAACTGATTTTAAGAAAAAATGATAAACTGCTTGAAACTCGATATTGAAGAAATTCGATTTGAAATATTTTTTTAATTAAATTGTTCAAACTACATTCCTTATCAAATCAAAATCGGTCAAACAATTTAGTCGATGTACGCACGCGCACACACGTGTACGAGCACTGATACAGATATTAAAATATCTTTCTACTTTGTAGGCCTATATCGAGACAGTGAAACATTTACCAGTACTAAGAAAAGAATTGTATTGTATCGATTGCATACAACTAGATGCACGTCAGACGGTGCAAGTTCGATCAGGAATTATGCATCGCAAGGACAACACCCTGTCTTTCAATGCAGGATCCCGCCCACTGTAAATTTACCTGTCATCATTCACGACAGCCTAATTATACTAACCGGCCTTCTAGATGTTCACTTATGGAATAATTAATGATTTTTTATACTTTTTTTTACGGTAATAACCTACTTTTTTTCTACCCTGTAAATATTAACTAAAAAAGGACGTACCTGACAGTTCCGTAGATCTACCAGGCATTGTAAAGGCTGCAGCGAAGGTGATATAAACTTGAAGTTAACGGAATTAAGTCACAGCTGTTTTTTCCGATCAGCTGATAATTTATTCAAAGTAATATTTACATGAACAGCTGCTCTTTTAAACCTATATCTTTTAAAAGATTTTTCCGGCGAAAAACTGCTAATTTTTTTCGCTAAGGTTATCGTCGCTGATTTTTTTAAAAAGGGTAATTGTTTCTGAAAATACTCTTCCTGGACAAAATTACGACATCGTAAAAGTCAGTACTGTACTGAGATGTTTGTAGATCTATCGGTTTTATGACCACTTGCGTTAAAAAAACTTTTTATGTCTTCTTTTTTATGTACAACGCGTACACTTTAAGACTTGTCCAATTTCGACTAAATTTGGCACGAAAATCTATTTTGCCCGTGTGGCAAGACCATTTTCCAAAACTTTTTTGATATAAAACTTTTTGACCTCAAAAGTGCTTCCAACTAAACCAAAAAAAAACTCTTCATTCGATTCAGAAACTATTTTCAATCGTGCATTTTCAAATTAATTCAAAATCTGCTGAACTTATTTTGATAAATTAAACCAACTTCCCTATTTTTGTCATCTTTTGCACCTTTATTTCCAAAAACGTAATCGAATTTGAAAAAGGGTTTACAATTTTTAATAAAACTGATATTTTTTCTTAAAAATTAGCAACTAAAATTCGATGTTTCATGATAGCTGCACCAATAGTTTTTATTCTAATGAAAACTCGTTGAAAATTTTAAAGCTATGATTCTTAGGCCTACACGTTACCTGAGTTTGGGTTGTACCATAATGGCGTTCCACTAGCTCAGTTCTAATAGAATCAGCTAAAAAATATACCTAGCAACGCTGCAACACTCAAATAATAATTCTTTGAACATTTTTTACACAGAAAACTGAAACTTTGAGACTTGAAAATGGAAACGCTGAGGTTGGAATGGTTTTGACAAACCGATAGGCTAACGCTGTTCAACAATGAACAAGATTAGGGCATTCAATTACATGCTTGAGTTAATCTCAAATACTTCCAGAAATTCAAATTCTTGTTTTTTAATATTTTCGTAGAGAATCTCGGTGAGCTTCAAACGCCCTTAACGTCCTCTGAATTTATAAAAACATTATTTCCAAATCACAGAAATCGAGTTTCTGATTTTTCTTAACTTGAGATACTCTGTCAGGGCCGTGGAAGAAACTACTTTTGAAATTTAAAAATTGTGATTATGTTTAATTAGATTTTAGATTAATTTTTACACAACGTCAAAAACTGTTCGAAAAATTTCATTCTTTTTCAAAACTTTTACAATTTTCTATTACGTAATGCTAAGTTTTTTGTGTTAACATTTCCTCACTTGTTCGTACGTAGGCTATTTGAAGTTTATCTTTAATACACAAAGAACTTTTTTTTGTTATTTTAAGGCGAAAAGCACATTGAGGCTATTACCGCCTCCCTAAATGTAAGTGTGAGTGTAAAGTGTTAAAATTGTAAGTGTGGTGTTGTAAGTGTAAGTTTGTTAGACTCGGGTACCACGAGGGACGTCTAAACCCTCTCAATAGGTGCAGCTAGTCTGCACCCCCATGCGGGGATAATAGTTTTTTAATTTTATTATACATGGTGTTTAGAAAAATGGTTCCAAGAATTCAGGGCGTGATTTCCCACATCAGATTATTAGATGTGAAGTTCCACATCTAGGTTAGAATTAGATGAATTTTTTTGTGCACACTTGGGCTAATGCAGACGATGGGATGATTTATAGCGTATGAAAATGTCAAGCCCTGGCCGGGAATCGAACCCGGATCCTCGGGGTGAAAGCCTAGTACGCTATCCACTAGACCACCGAGGCAGCTAACGGAATTAGATGAAAAGTTCCAATAAAGGTAGGTCCAAAAATATATTTATTTATTTTTTTTTTTTTAAGGCGAAAAGCACATTGAGGCTATTATCGCCTCTCTAAATGTAAGTGTGAGTGTAAAGTGTTAGTCGTAAGTGTAGTGTAAGTGTGTGTGTTACACTCGGGTACCGCGAGGGACGTCTAAATCCTCTCAATAGTTGCAGCTAGTCTGCACTACGGGTTCACAAGAACTAATGTCATCGCCTAAACAACATAAAAACTAACCTCCGCTTATTAACATCGAAAAAATTCACGCTAAATTCCCGAACTTCTTTCCCGGCTTTCAAACAGCCAACGTCTGCGAACCCAGTTCACAATTCCCGATTTGATCACAGCGTATTTTGGTTTTCATACACGCTAGATTATCACATTTCTTCCCAGGCAATACTGCCGGCGCACCACTCGCGCATCTCCCGTGCAAAGTAGCTTCATCCTGATTGGTGCGTTTTTCTCTGGTTTTATCTATATACTGAGGAATATGATTCAAGCTTCGAAAATCGTTCTTCGGCAGATCATCGAGGAGCACCACTCGCTATAGAGCAACTATACGACTGTTTACCGAGAGCCGGTACAACTCTACAAGACACAAGGACTTGCTCGGGTGAAAGTACAAGGAACCCAGCTAAATTTAAAGAACAAGCGAACATTTCTTTACCATTCTGAACCGGAAGTGCCTCGAAGGCAACCGACCTGGTAAACGCCCGGACTTGCAATACTTCTCCCGGAGATTACAACACTAAATTAAATTGTAACACTCGTTCATCACTATTTTTTGTAAAAAAAGTGAAAAATTCACAATATAGGGCATATCGCCCATCCTTTTAAAGTACAATTTTTTAAGGCGAAAAGCACACTAACGCTATTATCGTTTCCATAAATGTAAATGTGAGTGTAAAGTGTTAAAGTCGTAAGTGTAGTGTTTGTTAGACTCGGGTACCGCGAGGGACGTCTAAATCCTCTCAATAGGTGCAGCTAGTCTGCAACCCCCTGAGGGGCAAAAATTGAAATCGCGATAGCAAACAACACGTGAAAAATCGTAACGTTTGCCGCAAACGCATAATTAGTATTCTCGAAATGGATTCTAACGCTACCAGTGAGCTGTGTATTCGTGATTCAGTGCTATGGTTTCTACTTATGAAACTGAAGGACGTGAGTTCAAAACCAGCTACTGACAATTTTTTTTTACATTTAATATCAATTTGTTTAAAATTACGTATTTAAGTAAGTTCATTAATAAATATTAAAATTATTAACTAACGCTATCGTAGTACATGCTCAGTCCAGCCGTCACAAATTATTAGACATTCTCTACATTTTTTTAAATATCGGTTTTGAATAGTTTCAATTTAAGAATATTTATAAATGTACAAATAAAAAATGAACATTTATTACTTTACTTCTTAAGTCTAAATTGTCGAACACATCAAAATTTCATTATTTAAATTCGATTAATCGAACTACATCTATGAATATTAACATGCGATTTTTATACAAAATAAAGCTGTAATTTAAATAGTGAAATATTTGTGTATTATTTATTTTAAATTGACCTATTTTATGTACACTGTTCTGTAGATGGTGGCCTTTACAAGGAGGTTATTTCACAAGTTCAATTTCCACAAATATAACTTAAGTAACCCGCTCCCAGCGGTAAGGTTTACAGTCCTTGTTAACTTTACAACACTGAAACCTTAAGTGCCCAGGCATCTATTTGCACGCAAAGGTATAAAGTAAAAAAAATAATAAAATGAAGGGGAAAATAACTTTTCAGACATCACTAAAGCGAAACAAATAACGTTGTAAGAAATTAAAAATAATCGATGCAAGGAGCGTTTTACTGCAGTTCTACTAAAATATCGGTTGTATATTAATTAGTAACGAACAGCTGATTTCATTGAACAGCTGATAAGCTATAATAAATTTCAGGTAAATATTGTTGAAAACTAGCAATATTAACATTTTTTTTTAGGCCACATGGGACCACTTTGAGTTAATGTTTCGGTCTCTTTTTCTTATCCGTGTTACTGCACTGTGAGGATTCCAACTTCTTCCTCAAATACTCCTTCATCCTATCCGATCTCCGCCTCCTGACCTCGTCTGACACCTCCACCGTCACTTGTCGTTCCGGCTTTCCTACGTCAAACCTGATGTTTTTTCAGAATGCTTCTGATACTCGTTCTGTCCGGTGTATCCTCGATCCGCAAACCGATCTCTTGCAGATCATTAAGAGTCTGCGAGACGTAGTGTCCTTGGGTCTTCCTATTAATATTTCTCATGACCAGCTGTTTCAGCATCCTTCTGTTAGGCATCCCAAGGATGTGGAAGAGATGAGCAATTCTTCGTTTTTTCATAACACTTGTAATTGGGTCCACCTGTCTTGACTCTCCAGAAACCATATTTCTGGTAACTTTTATTTAAACAGATCCTAATGATTAGTCCTAGCATTATTATTGGTCTGGAAAAGGGTCTCGCAGGCGTAGAGTGCTTCCGGGAGAACCACAGAAGTGTCTTACTTTGGACTATCGAGAGACGTTTTTTTGTTATAAGTTGATCACGTTAAAATTGCGCTTTCTTGAGCTTCGCTGTTCTATTCAATATTTCATTAACAACAATTATTATACAGGTTTATATTAATTTCGAATGTATTATTACAACGTGCACGTGTTCTTCAATTAAGGAAAAATACCGAAACCAAAGCAACACAACGTTTTTATATAATACGCTTGTAGTGTTATCGAAAAGGAGGAAGAAAAAGAAAGAGACAAAAACAGAGAGACGAAATTCGTTTGCTCGTTTCCGTTTCATATTTCCGTTACATTAAGAAGGTTCGGGCACTTTTTTATATTCACTCTCGCCAAAGATAATATTGAAAGTTTCGCTTCAAAAATAGAAATAAACTTTTAAAAGTCTGCATATTTCTGATGAAAACAACATCGAACTTTATTTTCGGGACAAAAATGGCCAGATTACACCTCTCCAACCTTCCGATTTGTGTGTGCGTACTGCAAGAGATGTCCGCCCCAAATCCAAAAAGATCCGCCTTTGGAAGAAAACAAGACTACAGTGTCATAAGACTGGGTCTTACTTTGATGGCTACTCTAATAGGTTAGTTTCCTCATTTTACATTCATAATGTACGAGGTGTGTTCAGAAAGTAATGAGAATTTTAATTTTTTGAACAAAATATTTATTTATTCTTCTACATTGATGTTGTCGCCTTCAAAATAGTCTCCGTTGGAGATTATGCACTTGTGCCAGCGCTTCTTCTAATCCTCGAAACACTTCTCAAACTCGATCTTTGAGATAGCCTTTAGTTCTTTCAGCGATGCGCTTTTAATGTCATCTACGGCTGTAAAACGACGGACCTTTAAGGTTCTCTTTATTTTTGGAAATAGGAAAAAGTCACACGGATCCATGTCTGGCAAATATGTAGGCTGGGGCATCGTTACAGTACTGTTTTTGGCCAAAAATTCACGAACAAGCGATGAAGTATGAGCTAGTGCATTATCGTGGTGCAAAAGCCATGAAATGTTTTTCCACAGATCCGGGCGTTTTTTTCGGATTGCTTCACGCAAAAGGCGTTGAACTTGTAGGTAGTACTCCTTATTGACCGTTTCACCTGGTGGCAGGAATTCATGATGCACTATGTCATTAATATCGAAGAACACAGTGAGCATAACCTTCACGTTCGACCGCACTTGTCGAGCCTTTTTCGGTCTTGGCGAGCCAGAATGCCTCCACTGGGACGATTGAGCCTTAGTTTCGACGTCATATCCGTAAACCATGTTTCGTCACCTGTTATAATACGTTTCAGTAATCCTGCATCGTTGATGTTCATAACCATTTCTATCACTTTTTCCACGTTTTCATCGGTTGTTGTTGTGCGTTCGTTCCAGGGCGTTCGTCATCTTCAACGTCTTCACGGCCTTCTTGGAAACGCTTTTACCACTCGTAAACTCTTGCTTTACTCATAGCAGACTCACCATAGGCGTTTGTTAACATTTCACACACTTTGTTACACTTTAATCCATTTTTTACGCAAAATTTGATACAAATTCTTTGATCCATTTCTTTTAACAAACGAAAATCGCCGAGCTAATAAAAACACGTCTAACCTTAGTGGCTGTCACAGACAAAGTCAATAATGAAAACTGCTGAAAGTTTTATCATACTTCAGGGGCATGTATACCAACATAATAAAAAAAATATTTGACAATCGGACTCTCCAAGCCCGCGAAATTAAAAAAACTCGTTACTTTCTGAACACATTTCGTATTCTTAACTAATGGCAAAAATTGCATTCGGGGACACGAAGTGTGCACTACTCATGATCTGTAGGACATGTTTTCATTGATGGTTTAAAACATTTTTCATTTCAGTAATTCTTCCAGTGAACATTTTTCTGACAATTAACCTTTAGGACGTGCATTCGTTAAATGAAAGATTGCAAAACGTGCTAACACGTATAACAGGTAAATATATTTTTTTGTAAGCTAAATTAATACAGGGTGTTCGCAAAATGAGCAACCTAAAGGGGAATTAAGTTTATTTTATTTTACAAAAATTGTAGTCCAAACGCAATAATCTGTAAATTTACTATCAATTAAGATGAAACCATTGATTCTTTGTCAAACCAAAAGCAATCACTGGGTTCTTCTCCATCTGCCATTACAAGGTTACGGACCACTTACAGAAAGCTTTATATTTTACATCGTATTCAGGTAAAATAGCGTGAACAACATGAGCTCTGTATCATATATAATATTTCTCGAGTAAAAATCCCTTTTTCGCAGCACATACTATTCGTACAGGCATAAATTAGATATCTTTAGAAAAACTTTTTAACCAGCTTATGGCATTTCAAAACGATTTTGTGCTAAAACTTACTGTTTGTGGAAAATTATAGACAAAACCATAATTTTGAATGAATGCGCATGCGCGGCATCACAAATCAGACAATAGTTTGTATATTTTACGAAGCTAACTTATTAATCACGAATAGAAAATTCCATTAAAAATGCCACTTTTTGCTTAACGTGCTTAGAATAATTTAAATATTTATTTAAAAGTAAATAAACGTATAGATTATGTGGCAATAATGAAAGTTCCATATCCCTGCCCGTCGTACAAGCCGGGACAAGCATTACGAATACCAAACACATGTTTTGGACAAATATATTTGTACTTTCTCTTTACATCGTGCATTTATCTATTGTTAATCGAACGCTTTTCGATTTATTTCTCAAACATGTTTTCCCTTCCAACTACCGCCCACACCCCCCAACGACTACTTTTATTCAAAAGGCTGTGTTTACTACAAACACATAGTGCGAAATTTAGCACGGGCTTCCTGGTGGATACATATTTAAACACTTACGTAGTTCCGTGTGGCCGTTACACACAGAAAGACCAGACTGATAGGAGGCGTAGTACAGATTTTTTTAGGTTGAGCTCAAATTTTCTCATGTCAGCACTTAAAGTCAACTTTTTTGGTTATCTTCCACTTAACCCGTCTCTTGGAACTTGTACAGCCGCACGATGGTGGACTTGTTTGATGCAACGTACTATTGTTGTAAACGCTTTCCGGAAATGGGTACAAAGGGAACTTCTGATGTACTGTATGACAATGAATACATATGCAGTAATGCATGAACTATTTTCAATTGACCTGGTTTTTGTTCATGTAAAACAACTTAACAAAAGTAAAAATGAAATAAACACTAAACTGAACGTCCAACAGCTGTTACAAATACGCTCCGTAAATCAAACAAATAAACAATTCACTTTAAAATAATAAATGTTTACTAAATCTCACAATATTTTTTATTACCTCTATTAAACTGATCTGATCAAATGTTATGTAAAATACAATGTTGTTGAGTTTATATAATATAAATGTATAAAAAAATATAAACGTTTTCTAGCTCCGGTATTCACTCCAATGTTTTTACTCGGTTCGGCAGAATCGACAGTTCAGGAATCTGAAAAAAACAACGAATTTCATTTCAATTTATTAAATGTACTTTTTAACGTTACTTTTATCGCCGTGTAACTTCAATACTGGATTACAAGTTACGTTTTCTTAATTATTAAGAAGCAAACATGTTTACTAGCTTCGTTTATTATTTAGCATTATGTCCGATAAAAAGATAAGACCTAAAAGGTTTCTTTCAAAATAGTTCCACGCTGTGTACACGAATTGAAGTTTTTTCTAAAATATATTTTAGATAACTTTAACTTCAGTCTACCTGCATATAAAATTTTAATTGCTGTATTAGAACACGAACACACATATTTATAAGATATTTAAAGGTTACAATGTTTGACAGCTCTTAAAACATCGCTAAGCCTTTACATTCATTACACCGGTTCCCTCAGTGAATTTTAGCAGGCCAATGACTAGCTCGTTTTGCTAGAACGCCTCAGGGTCCTGGAAGCCAAACACCCTTTACCTCCTGCGTTATACATTAATAACGCCACGTATATTTTACATTAATCACACCACATATATTTTAGATTAATAACGCCACGTATATTTTAGATTAAACACAACACATATATTTTAGATTAATAATGATGGCATGGGTATTAATAAAATATACATGGGTATATTTTAGATTAATCACGTTATTTATATTTTAGGTTAATAACGCCACGTATATTTTAGATTAATCACGTTATGTATATTTTAGGTTATATTTTAGATTAATCACGTTATGTATACTCTAGATTAATAACGCCACATATATTTTAGATTAATAACGCCACGTATATTTTAGATTAAACACAACACATATATTTTAGATTCATAATGCCATGTATATTTTAGATTAATCACATTATATATATTTAATATTAACTACGCTACGTATATTTTAGATTAATCACGTTATGTATATTTTAGTTTAATAACGCCACATATATTTTAGATTAATCACGTTATGTATATTTTAGGTTAATAACGCCACATATATTTTAGATTAATCACATTATGTATATTTTAGGTTAATAACGCCACATATATTTTAGATTAATCACGTTATGTATATTTTAAGTTAATAACGCCATGTATATTTTAGATTAATTACGTTATGTATATTTTAGGTTATTAACGCCACGTATATTTTAGGTTAATCATTTTATGTATATTTTAGATGAATAACGCCACATATATTTTAGATTAATCACGTTATGTATATTTTAGTTTAATAAAGCCACATATATTTTAGATTAATCACATTATGTATATTTTAGGTTATTAACGCCACATATATTTTAGATTAATCACGTTATGTATATTTTAGTTTAATAAGACCACATACATTTTTGATTAATCACGTTATGTATAGATTAGGTTATTAACGCCACATATATTTTAGATTAATCACATTATGTATATTTTAGGTTATTAACGCCACATATATTTTAGATTAATCACGTTATGTATATTTTAGTTTAATAAGACCACATACATTTTTGATTAATCACGTTATGTATATTTTAGGTTATTAACGCCACATATATTTTAGATTATTCACATTATGTATATTTTAGGTTAATAACGCCACATGTATTTTAGATTAATCACGTTATTTATATTTTAGGTTATTAACGCCATATATATTTTAGATTAATCACGTTATTTATATTTTAGGTTATTAAAACCACATATATTTTAGATTAATCACATTATGTATATTTTAGGTTAATTAACGCCACATATATTTTAGATTAATCACGCCCTGTATTTTTTTGGTTAATAACGCCATGTATATTTTATATTAATCACGCTCGTATATTTTACATTAATCACGCCACGTAAATTTTAGATTAATATTTCAAAGACGTGATTCTATTAAAATAGCGCTACCTTTAAAATTATTTTAAAACGCGTTATTTTTAAGTAATGGCACCAGATTTTTGCGAAACAAAATAAAAGATGTTCAGATATAATTTTAAAAAAGTCAAGGACTCACAAGGACATTACTGTCGGCAGCTATGACAAAGTTGACAACATTTGCGATATCCTCAGGACGTAGGGTGTCTGAATACTGAACAGGGTATTGCATCTTCTCCACCCAATTGGTCATCATATCCGTTTCTACCATTCCTGGACTGATGTTCTGTCAACAAAAATAAAATTACAAACATTAATACTTACAGCTTTTGGATTATCGACGACCATATGTTTTAGCACGACCTCTGTTTAACCTGCATTGGTTTTGAACCTGGTTTGTGATTGAACATACTGTTCCGGGCACTTCGTTTCCATAGTGCCTGTTTTTCAACTTTTAAGAAGTCCCTTGTGACGCTTATTCTCAGACATTTCTCTTTCTTTGTCTGTCTGTCTGGAGTGAGGTTTTCCGATATCTTGCTATTACTGACATTCAATTGTCTTCTGTTTATATATCGATTCCATTCTCGCCTTCTCTGTGTCGTCCATCCTGTTACATCCTGTGTGACGCACATGTTTTATTTTTTCGTCATGTAATATGTCACGTGATACTCCACAGCGATAACGTCACTACGGTTCAGTCTAACATTCTCTTGGTTCACACTGGTTCAGAAGCAAATGTGTTTAAATTGTTTTTGGTACAAAAGTAATAAAATTTAGCAAATTTTTTTCAAAATCTTTCGATTGAAAGTAACATTTTTCCTTATATTTTTAAAAGAGGTTTATTAAAAAAATACTTATAACCATAAATTTCTCAAAACACATCCATAACATACGGACAAACTACGCCCAAGTATGTAATAAATGCTCTATCTATACAATTCTATATTTATAAAATAAAATGACACAGTACAATATCTGTAATTATGTTACTATTACTGTTTATTCGAACATTTTCCGTTATTTGCATATATAAAACAATACACTACGTTTCAGATAGTATGGAACAATAGTCGTTCTTAAGTATGTAAATTAAAACTTAAATTTATTATTGCAACATAACCATCAGATTACATATTTAACATAATTAGGATTGTGATCTATTTTCCCGTCTAGTGGTCTGTTTACTCACCTCATAAAGGCTAAACCTTACTGTTTCATCTTCAGGCAGTAATAAAAAATGTCAAATCCCTCTGTCAAGGTCGTTACAATGTTAAACAATACATTGAAAACACACGTTACAAACACTACACGATTACACGATTGAAATACACACGATAAAATTTCGTTTGGCCAAACGATACGTGCAAGTTGTATGTCGTTACATTCCGGAATATATTACAGTCCGTTTGGCCAAACCAAATTTTATCGTGTGTATTTCAATCGTGTGGTGTTTGTAACGTGTGTTTTCAATGTATTGTTTAACTTTGTAACGATCTCGACAAAGGGTTTGACATTTATTACGGCCTGAAGATGAAACAATAAGGTTTCGAAACCGCGGTAGCCTTTACGATGTGAGTAAATAGACGAACAAATAGGTCATATTCCTAATTATTAAATTAAAAATGCAACTAGAATGTAAGCCTAAATGCCTTGGCATATTTTATAATACTTCAAACAGAGTACAGCCTTGACTGAACAAACCGAAATGAACTAAGTCTGTACTTCGGTGAATATATTTTACCAACTTACAGTCACTCTAATGTGATAACCTGAGCTCTCGATCTCTTTATACAGAGCTTCGGAGAGTATATTGCTGGCAAACTTGGACGCAGAATACATTGACAGCTTTGTAAACAACCTTCTGCCCGCAATACTGGAACAAAAGGATCTTGGTTATAGTATCAAGTAAAAACACTTCAAATGAAAGTTATAAAGCTATAAATCTTCATCGATATTATTTAATTTACTCAACAACAACGTCTGGTCCACTGTACAATCCTGAAGCCTCTCTGGACTTACGGCATCCTACGCATTTTGAAACCACCCTGGTATACGCGTAACTCTGAGATGCATGACTATCTGGATATTCCAACAGTCCAAGAGGAAACTGTCTATCGCAGAAGTAAACATATGAAGCGTCTCCTGGGACGCCGAATTGTTAACTCCATGCGCTGTCAGGAGATTGAAGCGGAAGGACGTGCTGTATAATTACGAAATCTGCAGGGCAGTGGCTCTTCTATCTCCATAACGCCATCGTTATTGTAACAAATCTAATTATAGTCTGTCGACTGATTGTGGATAAAAAAAAAGTATTTAATTTACCTTTTTTTATTAAATGAAGAGTGTAGATATTTGGGCGTAAAGTTCGATAAAAGCAGTAACGATGAAAACGAAATAAGATCGAGAATAACAGAAACAAGGAAAATAATAGGATGCTTGAACGGCGTATCATGGAGTAATAATATAACAAGATCACAAAAGCTAAATATATAAAATGCGATTATAATATACGGAGCTGAGACGTGGATAATCAAAGAAAAAAAACCAAGAAAAGGATAGAGGCTGTAGAAATGGATGCATTACCTGCTAGGATATCGAGAGTCCAAAGAAGAAGAAATGAGGTAATCCGTCAACAGATTGGAATAGAGGACACGATTATAAAGGATATTGAGAGGAATCAGTTCATTTGGTACCGACCTTAAAAAGGGCAAGAGGAAGACCAAGAAAAAGCTGGATGGAAGGAATCCGTAAAGTTATGAGTGATCGAAATTTAAAAATCGGCCAATGGGAAGTACGGAAAGAGTGGAATCTAGGAATCGGACAACGTCGCTGCACGTTTTAACCGATATTATTGTTATTATTTAATTTACCAATTAAATTAGTTTTCATCGACAAAAAACTAAACAAATAAAAAAGGAGAAGAAGAAAAAGAAAATCAAGATGTAACTTAATAATAGATTTAGGACATCAAGTAGTTATTGTCGTTTATCCGGATATTTGACCAGCACTTATGAACACAGACAAAATACACGACATTTCGAGAGTATCGATTATAGGCCAGCTGCTTGGAAAACGTCCTCCTAAGAGCACCAGTGGGACAGAAAGAGAAAATGTGCGAGAGAGAAGTCGAATCCCTACTCTTTCAACACAGCTCCCTCCTTTTTCTTCATTATCGCTGAGCAGTAACAGCTTGTAGATTCAGATTGACTGTTGGAGGGAGCTGGAGGGGATTCTCCTACATGCGCGAGAAATTCTACTAAATGGCTTGACTACAATTCTTATTATTAAGCCTAACATAACAACTAAAAGACAAGTTTAGATACCTAGGTCTGTCTTAAAACTGTAATAACTATGAACAAAGAGGTCAGGTAACCTAAATGATCAAACATATAATTAATAGCAAATGTTATTTTTCTTAATAAATAGGTAAAACTTTTATTTGATTGTCTACAGAAAAAGTCTTTGTTTGTAATTAAATTTTTATGTAAATTAACGAACCTGTTAATATTTATGATAAGGCCATCATCTGCTTTTTTCTTCTTCATAGACTTGATCGCTTCCCTAGCGCACACCGAGAGAGCAATTACGTTAACCTCGAACATTTCTTTCCAGGCCGCTGTAGAACCGTCTACAACAGTCAAGTGAACTTATCACGTACTTGTATTTAACTGTTACCTGCTACCTGTTACTTGCTACCTGCTTTCTGTTATCTGTTTAAGTAAATTACTATTACATTATTTATCAAATCAACACTGATTCACTGACGTAATACCAGCAAATTACCAGAAAACACCATCACCAAAAACTAACGTTTCCGTGATAATTGAAATAAACAATGTAAACCATCTGACATTAAGACATTAAGATGCTCTTGATTTCCTCCAAGCTGGTGTGGGAGTCTTATCAGACTCCCAGAAGTGCCGTGTAGGTATTCACGGTAATGATAGTGTAGATGTTTCCTCCTTGGATCCGGAAACAGCTTGCGGTGTCTCAAAACCCTCTGCCTGCAATACCATTGGGATATTGACTAAAGGTAAGCATTACCAATTGTGGCAGGACTTCCCTGAGCAAACGCTTGTCTTGTACACAAACCAACTCAGCAACTGGGCAATGAATGTGTTGAGGCCGTTTGAAGCAAGTGTCCACTTATTGGACACTCAGGATCTAGTCTGCAGAGACTTACTGGAATGTGAGGGGATTGAGGCTGGGATATCTATTATCTAAGAAGAGAGTATTATCTAAGAAACACACACAAACATGATTAACCAATAATTTACCTATTAAGTTATCCGTGTGCGCCACCCCTGCGTTGTTAATGAGTATATCCACTCCTGAAGTGTTCTTCTCTATCCATGCAAAAGCATCCAGGATGTCTTGTTCAACCTTTATATCGGCCTTAACTGCGTGCAGTTTACCTTTCTGGCCTTCTAGCTCTTTAGCCAATTTCTGCACACACGAAAATCAGCTTTATCAGTAGAGATCAGCGAAAATCAAACAATTTGTGAAACACTGTTATTTTAAACTGTCACTTTAATAATTATCGCAGCACTCAACTGTTTCGCTGACGTGATAGAAGCGAATTTATAAAAGTATTTTTCTTTACCTTACCCTTAATGAACGTTTGATATCGCCATCGTAATCAGCAATAAAATCTGCATACATTAGAATTTTAAACATCCAAAATTACCTTCGAAATACGAAAATGAACCCAGAACGCAGTCGAAAAATGTCCTAATTTCAGCCAGTTTTGGAAATTCAAAAAGGTTGTTTTATGCAGTTTTTAAGGCTGATTAAGATGGTGAAATCGGATTTTCAAGCGAATTCAAAACAACAAAGTTACGAATTTTTAAAGATTTGAAAATACCACTATTTTTTAAACTGTTTTAACGAATTTCGCTGGTTAACGAACTTGTCCACGTTATTTGCATAATCGATTTTTGTGCCCAGTTTGAATAAAATCGGATCAAAATTGCGAACTTAAGCGTGTTTAAAACACACACACACACACACACACACACACACACACACACACACACACACATATATATATATATATATATATATATATATATATATATATATATATTTAAATTTACATAACCTACAAATTCATACATAACTTAAATAATTTGAAAATTATTAATTATTGTTATCCTGTGATTCTTAAAATAAATATATAATTTATTCAAGAAAAATAAACTCATAAGTATGCTATTAAAGCAAATGTCCACATTAAGTTAGAATACAATTTTTTAGCACAATCACTATCATGACGTGTAGCGGACCTGAAGTAATGTATCCAGTTTACGGAAATGGAACCTATTATTGTTAATCATCAAGGTTATAGACACTTCACCTTGACTTTCTATTGGCATGTGTGTACAGTGTAATTATACTATATTATGATCAATACACTTTAATGATATAAGCTTTATTCCAGCCATCTCTGGACTGGATTCCACAAAAATGGAAGAACCAATGGTATAAATACTAATAAGACCAACTATCGCTGTACAAAAAAATTCGAAGAGCGTATTCTGAGACGCACAAAAATCCCCCTCCTCTGAGGAATGGGAGGAGTCCTCAGCTCAGGACCCACACTTTAACGACCTACCTCAGTTCAGGATTCACACTTTAACGAACTATCTTAGCCTAGGACTTACACTTTAACGACCTATATCTCAGCTCAGAACTCACATTTTAATGACCTACCTCAGCTCACGACTCACACTTTAATGACCTACCTCAGCTCACGACTCACACTTAACGACCTACCTCAGCTCAAGACTCACACATTAACGACCTACCTCTGCCTAGGGCTCACACTTTAACGACCTATATCTCAGCTCAGAACACACACTTTAACGACCTATCTCAGCTCAGAATTCAACACTTTAACGAACTATCTCAGCCTAGGACTTACACTTTAACGACCTACATCTCAGCTCAGAACTCATACTTTAATGACCTACCTCAGTTCAAGACTCACACTTTAACGACCTACCTCAGCTCAGGACTCATATTTTAACGACCTAACTCAGCTCAGGATTCACACTTTAACGAACTTTCTCAGCCTAGGACTTACACTTTAACGACCTATATCTCAGCTCAGGACTCATACTTTAATGACCTACCTCAGTTCACGACTCACACTTTAACGACCTACCTCAGCTCAGGACTAACACTTTAATGGCCTACCTCAGCTCAGGACTCACACTTTAACGACCTACCTCAGCTCAGGACTCACTTTAACGACCTATCTCAGCTCAGGATTCACACTTTAACGAACTATTTAAGCCTAGGACTTACACTTTAACGACCTATATCTCTGTTCAGGACTCACACTTTAATGACCTACCTCAGTTTACGACTAACACTTTAATGAGCTATCTCAGATCACGACTCACACTTTAAAGACCTACCTCAGCTCAGGACTCACACTTTAACGATCAACCTCAGCTCAGAACTCACACTTTAATGACCTACCTCAGTTCACGACTCACACCTTAACGACCTACCTCAGCTCAGAACTCACTTTAACGACCTATCTCAGCTCAGGATTCACACTTTAACGAACTATTTAAGCCTAAGACTTACACTTTAACGACCTATATCTCAGCTCAGGACTCATACTTTAACGACCTACCTCAGCTCAGAACACACACTTTAACAACCTACCTGAACAGCTTCCACCCTTCTTGCAATGCCCACCACGACAAGACCATGCTTGACTAAGTCCCTCGCGATGGCCGCACCTATCCCAGTGCTGGCACCAGTCACCACAGCCACACGTCCTGCCCACCGATCCATCACTGTCCAGAAGTTAACAGCAACTACAGTAGATCTCCTTGACTTATATCTACTTGAATGCGTTAGGCAACTTTTATGTTGACCTTAACAGAGATAATAAGTATGTTATCACAATGTCAATTCACGGTTATAATAATATATACTTAAACGATAATGCAGTAATCATACTCAAGTATTAATAAAACTTAAAAAAACTTATCTAAAATAAGTAATATTTTTAATTCTTTTTAACAGTGATATTGTTTTAAATAAATACTGTTTAATCCCTGATTAATTTCAAAGATGCACGGAATTTATAACTTGAGCTACTAAATGAATTACCGTAATTTTGGTTGCATACAGTCGTTTTTTTCAATATTTAGTCAAAAATGCAATGCTCGTTTGAAAATAACATTGTGACTCAAAGATGTCAAATTTTCGGCTAATGTATTCAGTATAATCAGTGATTTACGAACCTGTGATTCTATAATATTTTGAAATCACAGTTTGGACTGTGATCGGCCTGAACACAGCAGGTCTTAACTGTGATTTTACTGAATCGTTTCTATTACCGGCGATGTGAAAAACTTAAAACAGTAATTGTAAATCTAATCACGTTTCACAGTTTGAGTATAGTTGTGATTATTTCAGTTCAGTTACAAATTATGAATTTTTACCCTTCCATTGTTTACACTTTTTATTGGCGCGGTAGTACATTTTGGTCGATTGTTTTTGATCACTCTTTCTCCCATTTATCACTGTGATTATTCGTCTTAATTCAGTTATTATTTTTTTATTTAAGTACTCGACTGAGCTGTGAAATTACCCAACAATTTACTCGACAGTGCGCACGAATATTTGTGAATCCTGAACATCTTCCTCCAACCATGGCGTTTTCTTTAATCAAAGATATCTTATCATTCCTTATTTTGTTCCCTATTTCCTGTATTATGACAGGCATGTCAAGTACACTTGTTTTAAGAGTCTGTTTATTTTGATCATTTTCATCCATCGTGAAACCGAATACATTTTAAAATGATTTCTCTGGGCTGATTATAGTTGGTCCGTCGGAACTTTTCATTTTGGTTTGTCACCATTAGGCAACGCTGCATCCGATGTCACTCATGGTGATGATTCAAGATTTAAAATCAAATTAACACGTATCGTGGTTTTGATGTTGGAGTTTACGCTACGTGTGATGCCAATGCACAAATTTATAATGGTAGTTTTAATAAAAGATCAGTTGTTTTATACTGATTCGTAACGATCAGCTGATTTCATTGGACAGCTGATAGGC
>CM040184.1:83200453-83227953 GCA_022606455.1 Callitettix versicolor
TGTTAGAAAAAATGTTAGTGCACGTAGACGATGGTCCAAACCTCGATTTTAGTATTGAGGTTTGGACCATCGTCTATTTGGACTATTTTCTAATCGAAGTTTGGACCATTTTCTAAAGTGCATTTACATTGAGGTTTGGACCATCGTCTATTTGGACTATTTTCTAATCGAAGTTTGGACCATTTTCTAAAGTGCATTTACATTGAGGTTTGGACCATAGTCTTTTTGGACTATTTTCTAAAAGTGTATTAATATCATGGTTTGGACCAACGTCTATTTGAACTATTTTCTAAAAGTGTATTAATATCGTGGTTTGGACCATCGTCTTTTTGGACTATTTTCTAAAAGTGTATTAATATCGTGGTTTGGACCATCGTCTTTTTGGACTATTTTCTAAAAGTGTATTAATATCGTGGTTTGGACCATCGTCTTTTTGGACTATTTTCTAAAAGTGTATTAATATCATGGTTTGGACCATAGTCTTTTTGGACTATTTTCTAAAAGTGTATTAATATCGTGGTTTGGACCATCGTCTTTTTGGACTATTTTCTAAAAGTGTATTAATATCATGGTTTGGACCATCGTCTATTTGGACTATTTTCTAAAAGTGTATTAATATCGTGGTTTGGACCATCGTCTATTTGGACTATTTTCTAAAAGTGTATTAATATCGTGGTTTGGACCATCGTCTATTTGGACTATTTTCTAATCGAAGTTTTGACCATTTTCTAAAGTGCATTTACATTGAGGTTTGGACCATAGTCTTTTTGGACTATTTTCTAAAAGTGTATTAATATCGTGGTTTGGACCATCGTCTATTTGAACTATTTTCTAAAAGTGTATTAATATCGTGGTTTGGACCATCGTCTTTTTGGACTATTTTCTAAAAGTGTATTAATATCATGGTTTGGACCATCGTCTATTTGGACTATTTTCTAAAAGTGTATTAATATCGTGGTTTGGACCATCGTCTTTTTGGACTATTTTCTAAAAGTGTATTAATATCGTGGTTTGGACCATCGTCTATTTGGACTATTTTCTAAAAGTGTATTAATATCATGGTTTGGACCATCGTCTATTTGGACTATTTTCTAAAAGTGTATTAATATCGTGGTTTGGACCATCGTCTTTTTGGACTATTTTCTAAAAGTGTATTAATATCATGGTTTGGACCATCGTCTATTTGGACTATTTTCTAAAAGTGTATTAATATCGTGGTTTGGACCATCGTCTATTTGGACTATTTTCTAAAAGTGTATTAATATCGTGGTTTGGACCATCGTCTATTTGGACTATTTTCTAAAAGTGTATTAATATCGTGGTTTGGACCATCGTCTATTTGGACTATTTTCTAATCGAAGTTTTGACCATTTTCTAAAGTGCATTTACATTGAGGTTTGGACCATAGTCTTTTTGGACTATTTTCTAAAAGTGTATTAATATCGTGGTTTGGACCATCGTCTATTTGAACTATTTTCTAAAAGTGTATTAATATCGTGGTTTGGACCATCGTCTTTTTGGACTATTTTCTAAAAGTGTATTAATATCATGGTTTGGACCATCGTCTATTTGGACTATTTTCTAAAAGTGTATTAATATCGTGGTTTGGACCATCGTCTTTTTGGACTATTTTCTAAAAGTGTATTAATATCGTGGTTTGGACCATCGTCTATTTGGACTATTTTCTAAAAGTGTATTAATATCATGGTTTGGACCATCGTCTATTTGGACTATTTTCTAAAAGTGTATTAATATCGTGGTTTGGACCATCGTCTTTTTGGACTATTTTCTAAAAGTGTATTAATATCGTGGTTTGGACCATCGTCTATTTGGACTATTTTCTAAAAGTGTATTAATATCGTGGTTTGGACCATCGTCTTTTTGGACTATTTTCTAAAAGTGTATTAATATCGTGGTTTGGACCATCGTCTTTTTGGACTATTTTCTAAAAGTGTATTAATATCGTGGTTTGGACCATCGTCTTTTTGGACTATTTTCTAAAAGTGTATTAATATCGTGGTTTGGACCATCGTCTATTTGGACTATTTTCTAATCAAAGTTTGGACCATTTTCTAAAAGTGTATTAATATCTTGGTTTGGACCATCGTCTATTTGGACTATTTTGTAATCGAAGTTTGGACCATCGTCTATTTGGACTATTTTCTAATCGAAGTTTTGACCATTTTCTAAAGTGCATTTACATTGAGGTTTGGACCATCGTCTTTTTGGACTATTTTCTAAAAGTGTATTAATATCGTGGTTTGGACCATCGTCTATTTGGACTATTTTCTAATCGAAGTTTGGACCATCGTCTTTTTGGACTATTTTCTAAAAGTGTATTAATATCTTGGTTTGGATCACCGTTTATGTGGATTATTTTCATGCATCCCGTATTTTCAATGCAACGTGAAAGTTCAAAACGCCAAAAAATGCAGATAAATGCTCTTTACAATGGTGAAATCAGAGTTTCAAGAAGGTAAGAGTAAATATTTTGGGGGGGATTATCTTCCATCACGTCAGCGAGACAGTAGCTCGCCGCGGTTATTTTTATTACCTGCTGATGTTGATGACGATCCCGTCGTCCGCGCCTTTCTTCTTCATGGACCTAACGGCCTCTCGGGAGCACACAGACAGTCCGATTAGATGTAGCTCCACCATTTCTTTCCAGGCTTCTGTTGATCCATCTGCAATATGAAACGTGTTCAGATCAGATCTCTTCAACTTCAAATCTTTAAGGTTCGTTGTTATTGTATTTATTTATTGTTTACGTTTAGAGGTCGATTTTGAAAATTTTAATTAATGACGCGTACGTTTTTGGCAAGGATGTAATTTCGACGTTTATATAAGACCAATACGTGGAGCGTAGCCATATATCAAGCGTTAGAGGAGATGAAGCTATGGACGCTATCTAGTGTGGGATAAAAACACCAAAACGTGTCCACAGTGATAGAAAATATTAATGCGCGATTATCAAATAATCTGCGATTTATCCTAGTCACAAACAAAGGTACCAAGGCGCGGGTACATTCTGTTGGGGAGGGGGGTGCAAAATTTGTTGTGTTTGGGCACAAAGTTGGGGAAGCGAAAAAGTTGCGCCTGTTAAGTTAAATCTTTCAAATGATATTTTGTTGAGAAAAATAGTTCCTTAAGTTGGTCTAATACAGCAGTGTTGATTATTAACAAAACGCTTATGACACTATCGCCGCGTTACTCCGCGCTAGGCCAGCGCCTTGTATGTAGGCGATTTATAGTACAGCTTTGGTAATGATTTTAATATTTGTAATTTTTAAAATTATCCAGTAATATAATTTTATTACATCAATTAATTATCATTAAAAAATCTTAAATAGTTTTTCGTAAAATTTAATTCGTAAATAATCGCTGACCGCAACGGTCGTGATGGAAGCGAATTTCCAAAAATATATTTTTTATCTTAGCCTCTTTCTGAACTTACGATTTTACCGCCATAATCAGCATTAAAGTCTGCATACATTAACATTGTAAAATTTCAAATTATATAAAAAAGGAAAATTTTTTAACGGATTTTTAAAAATTCCAGCAGCTTTTTGGCGCTTTTACGACAAAACCAATGTGAACTTGTGAGCACCACCACTAGTGTCAATCAAAACTAGATGCCCCCATTTTGGTGAAGTCAGAGCTCATTAGTTACTTGAACTGCACAGCACATATTGATCTTTGGTAATTTTTATTTTTTTAACATTTGCCTGTTGTGCTTTTTATGTTTTTGGAATTAAAATTAAACACCTTTACCGACCTTTCTTGATTTAAAAAAAGTTTATATTTACCTAATAAAGAATCAAATCTAGCTATCCCTGCGTTATTCACTAGAACGTCGATCCCATCCGTGTTCTTCTCGATCCAATCAAACGCTGCCAAAGTTTCCTTCTCATTCTTCAGGTTTGCTTTTAAGGCAAACAATTTACCCTTTTCTTCTTGCAGCTCTTTGCCCAAGTCCTGTTATAAAAACAGGATAGTGTTTATTAATTAAAGAATTTTTATTCCAGGTTTTATTGTGTTCCTGAATAATGTAGCATTTAGGGTGTGCAAATATTTTTATATACGTAAACTACATTAGTTAAAAGAGATTACAGAAATTTGGGAATCTACTTTATATATGTTACTATATTTAACATTAAGGCATTTGTCGGCATTTTGATTAACGACCTATAAAATGTTGAAGTTAAAAATTATCTTGTCATTAATGTATGTCACAGAAATATGACCTTTCTTATCTTAAAACTGTTTCAAGAGCCGCCTCGGTATCCTAGTTGATAGCGTACTGGGCTTTCACCCCGACGACCCGGGTTCGATTCCCGGCCAGGGCGTGAAATTTTCACACGCTATGAATCATCCCATCGTCTGCATTAGCCCAAGTGTGCAAGTGTGCACAAAAGTCGGACGTTAAACACCAAAAACCAAACAAAAGAACTGTTTCAAACGAGCGTCGAAACTAATATTTTTTTAAATAAAAAATAGTTGATAGAGAAATTTAAAACCCGTTTAAACGTTATGACTACCAAAACTACCGAAAATAGTATAACAGAACTTTTACAGTACGTTTAAACAATATAACTATCGAAACTATTGAACAAAATGTAACAGAACTTTTAAAATACGTTTAAACAATATAACTATCGAAACTATTGAACAAAATGTAACAGAACTTTTAAAATACGTTTAAACAATATAACTATCGAAACTATTGAACAAAATGTAACAGAATTTTAAAATACGTTTAAACAATATAACTATCGAAACTATTGAACAAAATGTAACAGAATTTTAAAATACGTTTAAATCGAAACTATTGAACAAAGTATATTGAACAAAATGTAACAGAACTAACAGAATTTTAAAAACGTTTAAACAAATATAACTATCGAAACTAAAAAATGTAAACAGAACAAAATTAAAAACTACGTTTAAACAATATAACTATCGAAACTATTGAACAAAGTGCAACAGTACTTTTAAAGTACATTTAAACAATATAACTATTGAACATTGAACAAAATGTACGTTTAAACAATATAACTATCGAAAAATACGTTTAAACAATATAACTATCGAAACTATTGAACAAAGTGCAACAGTACTTTTAAAGTACATTTAAACAATATAACTATTGAACAAAATGTAACAGAACTTTTAAAGTACGTTTTAACAATATAACTATAGAAACTATTGAACAAAGTGTAACAGAACTTTTAAAGTACGTTTAAGCAATATAACTATCGAAATTATTGAACAAAGTGGAACAGTACTTTTAAAGTAAGGTTAAACTATATAACTATCAAAAACTATCGAATAAATTGTAACGGAACTTTTTTAAAGTACGTTTAAACGATATACCTCACTCAGCAATGTACACTATTGGACAAAACGGGCAAAAATTTTCAAAATTCAGCCAACTATTTGCTATTAAGGGCCCGAATAATGTTATTGGTTTCCATCTTCCTGAAAGTTTTTGGTTCGGAAATTATCTATAAAAGAACGTTAGTGAAAATGTGATTGCGTCGATTTCTCACAAATCGATTTGATAGTTTGATCTTGTTTTAATAATTCACGATCTATTAACGTTATATTCCATACAGGTGTACAAAATTTGTGAAAAGCATATTACCGTTTACAATATCGATCACTGGATTTTGATTAAATTAGTTACATTTATATTTACGAATGTTACTTAATTAGTAATATAATATTTTTGATTAAGTTACGTGGTTCTATTTAAACCATGCAGCTCTCACACTGACATGATTGAAGCTAATTTTCAAACGTAATTTATTTATCCTCATTTTTTTGAAATTTTAAAATCACGATCATAATTAGCACATTACATTTCCAAATTCCATTGGAAATACTGAAACGAAATTAATTTCAACGGATTTTGAAAATTCAAAGAACTAAAATTGTCCAGTTTTTTAACACTGGTTACAATTGCGAAATCTGATATTCAAAACGATTTGTGGCAAAACCGTTTTGGATTTTTAAAGTTATAAATGACCGCCATTTGGAAAATGTTAACGGATTTTGGTTTTGTTGTCAGGATTAATAAAATCAGTTTGTGTCAAGTTTGAATAACGTCAAACCAAAATGTATAACATAATTAAAAACATCCCCTTCTTACGATATAGAGGAAGATAAAAAATAACTTTTGGAAAGAAACTTAGACCTAAGCATTTATATTAAAACAGATTTCCGTGCTGTGGTGTGTATAGTACATTCTTCCACGTGTCCTACATCCTTACTAAGCTTTTTGTGAACTGACTGAATTCGAAAGCGTCGACAATGTTTAAGGTTGTCGAAGCTAGATATAATACCACAATGCTCACAACATATTTGGAACATTCCTATCAGAAATATGTCGATTTCTCACAAATCGATTTGAAAGATTTTAATGTGGTTTCAATTATTCACGATTTATTAGCATTATATTTCAAAAATGTGTACAAAATTTGTGAAAACCGTTACAAATTTGGAAAGAGAACACAATTCAGGAAACACATGGGGCTTATTACTGGGTACTGTGGTCTGAGAGCGTGCATGAGCAGAATAGGTACATAACATAGAGAACCGTGTGTTGGTTGTGCAAAAAAGAGGATGAGACATAATCCTTGATTGTGAAGCTCTTGCTGGAAGGAGACCAGAGGTTTTTGGCTTCCAGGACCCTAGGGATCTTCAGCAGAATGAGCTAATCAGTGATTGTTTGAACTCACTAAGGGCATCGATCTGCTAAACTAGTACTCAAAGAGGTTTAGTTGCACAATAGGTCTGTTGATCGCAGTGCCTGGGTTTGTATTATCTCTTCTTCTAGTTTCAATGTAATCTAATCTAATCTGTAATTATGGTTTATTTTAATAAACAAATTCAAAGCTCTACTTACCTGTATCCTGTCCACTCTTCTGGCAATACCGACCACTGTAAGTCCTTGCTTCACCAACTCCTTAACAATACCTGCTCCTATTCCAGAACTCGCACCTGTCACCACGGCTACGCGACCTACCCAACGTTCCATTCTGCGGTACAGTGAGCCGTACAGTTTATCTACGTTTATTACTTCGCGTGATAAGAACAGTACCTATAAATTACTTTTTCCGTGATAATTTATTTTTGGAGGTTACGGATAGTAAATAGTACAAAAGACGTTACAGGTGATTTTGGTGAAATCAGTTTTGTAAGTGTTTTAACAAAAAAGAGCACGAAACTACATTTTTAATGTTTTTAAATACAAAATTGACATATGTGCCAAATTTAGTAAATAATTGCTGAATTAGTTTAAAACTATATGGCGTTCAAGAGGCAAAATTTTCGGTTAATGTGTTCAGTATAATCAGTGATTTACGAACCTGTGATTTTGTCACTCATATTTAGAAATCACAGTTAGGACTGTGATCGGCCTGAACAGAACAGCAGGTCTTAACTGTGATTTTACTGAATCACTTCTGTTATTGGCGATGTGAAAAACGTAAAACAGTAATTGGAAATCTAATCACGTTTCACAGTTTGAGTATAGTTGTGATTATTTCAGTTCAGTTATAAATTATGAATCATTACACTTCCAATTGTTTAAACACTTTTTATTGGCGCAATAGTACATTTTGGTTGATTGTTTTTTATCACTCTTTCTCCCATTTATCACTGTGATTATTCGTCTTAATGCAGTTTTTTTTTTTTTTTTTTTTTTTTGTTATTTAAATACTCGACTGAGCTGTGAAATTACCCAACAACTTACTGGGGAGGGCTACGGATATTTGTGTGTCTGAACATCTTCATCATCCACGGCGTTTTCTTTGATCAAAGATATCTTATCATTCCTTATTTTGTTCCATATTGCCTGTATTATGGCAGGCATATCAAGTACATTCGTTTAAAGAGTATATTTATTTTGATCTTCTTCCATTGTGAAACTGAATACATTTTAAAATGATTTCTCTGGGCTGATTATAGTTGGTCCGTCGGAACTTTTCATTTTGGTTTGTCACCATTAGGCAACGCTGCATCTGATGTCACTCATGGTGATGATTCAAGATTTAAAATCAAATTAACACGTATCGTGTTTAAGGGTTGGTTTAATGTTGAATTTTGCGCTTCGTGTGATGCCAGTGCACAAATTTATATTGGTAGTTTTAATAAAAGATCAGTTGTTTTATATTGATTCGTAACGATCAGCTGATTTCATTGAACAGCTGATAGGCTATAATAAGTTCTAGGTTATGTTGTTAAAAACTAGCTATGTTATAGTAAAAGAACAGTTGTTTTATATTAATTCGTAACGATTAGCTTATTTCATTGAACAGCTGATAACTATAATACGTTTTAGGTAATGTTGTTAAAACTAGCTATGTTATAGTAAAAGATATCTTGTTTTATATTAATTCGTAACGATCAGCTGATTTCATAGAACAGCTCACAGGCGACATTAAGTTTTAGGTTATGTTGTTAAAAATTAGTTATGTTATAGTAAAAGATCAGTTGTTTTATATTGATTCGTAACGATCAGCTGAATTCATTGAACAGCTCACAGGCGACATTAAGTTTTAGGTTATGTTGTTAAAAAACAGCTATGTTACAGTAAAAGATCAGTTGTTTTATATTGATTCGTAACGATCAGCATATTTCATAAAACAGCTGACAGGTTATAATACGTTTTAGGTTATGTTGTTCAAAAATAGCTATGTTATAGCAAAAGATCAGTTGTTTTATATTAATTCGTAACGATCAGCTGATTTCATTGAACAGCTCATAGGCGACATTAAGTTTTAGGTTATGTTGTTAAAAACTAGCTATGTTATAGTAAAAGATCAGTTGTTTTATATTAATTCGTAACGATCAGCTGATTTCATTGAACAGCTGATAGGCTATAATAAGTTTTAGGTTATGTTGTTTAAGGAAGAGAAAACATGATACATGATTTTTATTTTTCGTTCAATAACAGAGTTCGTTTTTGTGATAAATTCTATTTAAAGTTTATATTGACCAATCTTATTTCGGTATTTCTATTTTAGTGATTCTATTTATTGTAAGCTATCATCTTCCTACTCAGCTGTTCCTTCCAATGATAACACAAGTATTGTTTGTCCTGTCCGCCTGATAGAGTGGCATTGCAACGTTGCCAGTGTTAATTTCCGCTATAAGCTTGACAAAACTCAAATGAAATTTTGAACTGACCAACTAGTCCACTGTCTCTTCTGTTACTGATTACCTCTAACCTCAAAACTTTCTCGTTGAAGTACAAACTATATTACTGAATAAACATCAGTTAGTTAATTTACCTTCTATATACTGTAACTGTACATCCTGTTTTGATCATTGGTCTTGAAGTTTATATTATAATAACGATGCAGCTAATCCATGGATCTCAGAAAGAGAATGGTCCAAGCGCACCTCGAGAACACCCTTTTTTGAGGTACATTATAAAAACTTTGAAAAATATTTGTTAACAGTATAAATTATTGTTTAACAGACGATACCAACAGCCAATAAATAAAATAATCCCATTCTAAGCGTGGGGTGACCAATTTTATCCACTTCGTAAAAAACACATAATAAAGGGCTTCACAATTTCGGTCTCGCCCGAAATTTCATAAAGTGAGCCATGTGCGGACCACTGTTCCATGAACTTTGACATAAATATTATCAAGACTCATATAAACAAGATACAACGTGAATAATAGCTTCCATAAAATTTTACAATAAAAACAAGCTATAAATACGGCTCGGTTAGTAAAAGCATATCACTCTTTACACTCTTCACAACGTTGATAAGATAAACATTGTATTTACTTCCACAACAAAGTTCATTTGTAAGAAACTAAATACTGTACACAAGAGGCAGTATACGGTCTGTACTTAAAGCTGGTTTAAATATGATTCAGAATTTTGCTAAACCTGTTCTCTACTTCGCTTAAAAAAAACCTGCATCACATAAAAGTGGAATTGTGATTTTGTTATTGTTCATATATGATCAAAAACCGATTACTGTAATTAGTCCGATATTTCTTATTTTCGGGGGGGGGGAGCTTCTTAGCCGGATTTTGGGCGGGGGTTCGAATGTGACACATTTCGAGTAATGCTTTCGCACTAACTATATTTCAATCTTTTCATATCAGACAGTTGAATTATTTATACTTAAAATCAATTAGATTTAAACTAGAGGAAGGGATAGTACAACCCCAGATAGAGGTGGGCGTTTCTGCTATTTTTAAAAAACGTCAACAAACTGTTTGTTGAGGAAAAAAGCTGCTTTTTAAAACAGTTGGAAAAAACAGGTTTAGAACACTGAAACTCAAAGTTGTATTAGCAGCTAAAACATAAAGCACATACGTTCACTTTTTCATTCCCACTGCCACCATGTCCTTAACTGTTTTTGGGTGTAAAACGTCTAGAAAGGATAAAAATAATCCTTATAAGTGTAGTAATAATTAAATTACATTCTAAAAACGTAATAGTTATGTAAGCCATTTTATATTTACAAAATGCAATGAATTTCTAATAGAAGCATTGTTGTTTTTGCTGCTTAAAATTAAATAGTCCTTTGCATATTTACCAAAATGCAAACGATTTAGAATATTTTTAGTTGATTAAATATTAAATATAAAAAATATGTTAAGTTGTTACAGCAACTCGCAACAAAATAGAGATAAACGTGTTGACATTGACCAAATAGTTCTTACTTAACAAGCAACAAGCAACTTCGAAATAAAGGGTTAATCATAAAGCAGGTAGAAGAAAAGCATTTAGGAGGAAAACAGTTTTAGCGCTTGCGGCAACGTTCGAATAGAACGTGGGTGTGTTAGTGGGGAAAGTCCGTTCCTTGTTTAACAAATCATTAACCAGTCCAAATGCAACTGCTTGTTACCTTTTGAAAAAGCAGTTTGTTTGTCGTTTATAAGAAAGCAAATTTTTTTATCAGTTTGGTGTTTTCTGCCCCACCACTTACCCCAGGCACTGGGGTCAACAAACCTATTGTGCACGCAAATAAACTTCTTCAGTACTAGTTCAGCAGACTGATACCCTCAGTAAGTTCCAACAATGTACTGACTAGCTCATTCTGCTGAAGATTGCTTGGATCCTGGAAGCCAAAAACCCCTAGCCTCCTACCAGCAAGAGCTTCACAATCCAGGGTTATGTGTCCTGCTGTCTCCTTTTCTTTCCTGCACAACCTACATACGGTTTCACCATGGTACATACCTATCCTGTTCATCTGCACCGCAGACAACAGTGCTCAGTAATAAACCCATGATTTTCCTGAGTTATGCTCTGCCCAGGACGTATGCAGCCCCTTTAAGCCCTCTATATGGAACAGGAGCTTACTACAGGAACGCCCATGAAGGTTATCTCATCTTGCCTGGTGTTGCTTATTAATCCACGTATTAGCACCAGCCCAGGTCCGATGAACTCATGTTCAGCCAGTCGGTATACCTCCTCATTACCCTCAACTCCCTTATGCCCCGAAAACTAGTAAAGAGTTACCCTGTTACCCAGTGACTGGGCGATTATTTACACTTAAATGGCACAGCAAAATCTGATACAAGAACAACACTACTGCATTAGCACGTTTACCTGCTTGGCCAAACAGCCAAACACGGAGCCTGTAATTGCCTCAACGTGACCCAGTTGTCGCATCATATTGCCGGGTTGCATTACATTTGATTGCAGGGGCAGATTGCGTCTTAAAATTCACTGCAAATGTTTTCAGTAGCTTTTGAGTTGACTGGTAAATATGTTAATATTTATGAATATAACGCATCACCATGTTAGACTTAACAACCGTGTCAGTTAAGGTTTGGAGTACTCTTTAAAAAAATAACGGGTTTTTCACACATCGCCATGATAGGCCCAACAACCATGTCGGTTATGATATGTGGTATTCTTTAAAAAAATGTAAAGGTTTTTTCACGCATCACTTTGTTAGGCCTAACAACCGTGTTAGTTAAGTTATGGAGTACTCTTTAAAAAAAAATATAACGGTTTTTCATGCGTCACCTTATTAGGCCCAACAACAGTGTCAATTAGGTTATAAGTACTATTTAAAAAAAAAAAAATTAATAAAGGTTTTTTTAATGGATCACCGTGTTAGGTATAACAACCATGTTAGTTAGCTTATGGAGTATTCTTTTAAAAAATATAAAGTATTTTTCACGCATTACCATGTTAGACCTAACAACCGTGTCAGTTAAAGTTTTCAGTACTATTTAAAAAAATAAAGTTTTTTCACACATTACCGTGATAGGCACAACAACCGTGTCAGTTAGGATATGTAGTATTCTTTAAAAAATATAAAGGTTTTTCACGCATCACCGTGTTAGGCCTAACAACCGTGTCAATTAGGTTATGTAGTATTCTTTAAAAATTAAAGGTTTTCTTCACACATCACCGTGATAGGCTCAACATCAGTATCAGTTATGTTATGTAGTATTCTTTAAAACAATATATAGGTTTTTTCACGCATCACTGTGTTAGGCCTAACAATCATGTCAATTAGGATATGTAGTATTCTTTAAAAAAATATAAAGGTTTTTCACGCATCACCGTGTTAGGCCTAAATACCGTGTCAATTAGGTTATGTAGTTTTCTAAAGTAAAATAAAGGTTTTTTCACACATCACCATGATTGGCCCAACAAACGTGTCAGTTGGGATATGTAGTAGTCTTTAAAAAAATATAAAGGTTTTTTCACGTATCACCGTGATAGGCCCAACAACCGTGTCAGGATATATAATAGGCTATTTTTAAAAAAATATAAAGGTTTGTTTTTAAGAATCCCGTATTAAGATTGAAACTTTAATAACGTTTAGTGAATTTTGTATTTAATATTTAGTTACGAAACGGCTTTCATATAGACTATAGAGGCTCGGTGGTGGAAGTATCGGTCAATCTACTGCATCACTCACGTAGTGCTTAGTTCGAGCCGCAGTTGCTCCTGTTTCTTTCCCTTTACCGTTAACAACACTGATCCCTCGTCCTCATTCGTAACTGGTATAATGCAAAATGGCATTTCAAATATTAATCTATACAGACTTTAATGCAGATTTAGTTAGTGAAATTAAATTTATCAAAGCGAGTTTAAACGAAAAATTTGAAGATTGTTTTCAATTTTAAACGATCGCCATTTTGATAATATGTTTGACGTATTTTGAATTGTAACGAATTTGTACATTCTATTACCAAAATTGGTGTGTGATAAGTTGTGAATCAAATCAGAACAAACGTTCTACGCTACTGTGCTAAAAATATAACACGCACTCACAAACACACACACACACACATATCCATCTATCCTCTATCTATATATATATATATATATATATATATATATATATATATATATATATATATTTTTTATTTTATTTTTTTTGTGTTTAACGTCCGACTATTGTGCACATTTGGGCAGACGATGGGATGATTTAAAGCCTATGAAAATGCCAAGCCTTGGCCGGGAATCGAACCCGGATCTTCGGGGTGAAAGCCCAGTACGCTATCAACCGAGGAGACTATATATATATATATATATATATATATATATATATATATATATATATATATATATATTATTATTATTATTATTATTATCATCTGAGTATAGACCCTGTTGGATCACTCAAAGCACTCAGACTCATGTCTTGTTCCTTCTAATCCTCCACATCTCCCTCATCCTGTCCCCATGGATCCTCTTCCGCTCCTCCGTCCATTTTACCCCTGCTCTCTTTGGGATTTCATTCTCTGGGACCTTCCAACCGAGCATCTTTCTCCTGTATGCGTTCCTGTCTTCAACGTCTGTTGAGTCTATTTCTGCGTCATGAAGGTCTATTCTGACTTGTGCGATCCACGACGTTGTTGATTTGACACCTTGTATATACTTAAGGATTCTGTTGGCAAGTCTCGTTGTTGGGAGTCTACTGATGTGTTCATAGAACCGAAGCCACCTTCTTCTGATATCTGCTGCCAGGTTCGATATCTTCTCTGCGGTCTTCCGGGAGTGCAACCTGTATCCATCTTCTGTTAATCTCGGGTCAAGGATCTTCCTCAAGATTTTGCGTTCTTCCTTCAAAATATCCTCCATGGTAGCTTTTGTGTGGAGTGCTAGCGTCTCGCTTGCATATAATTATATATACATATATATATATATATATATATATATATATATATATATATATATATATATATATATAAACGTTTTAACAAAACATTCAAAAATGTAGATGTTAGGATTTGGGTATTACTATGATGTCGGCTCCAGTAGCTTACTTTGCAATAGAAATTAAATAATAAAACACATCTTTAAATATTTTAACGATTTACAGAAAAATATTCAAGGCACGCAGCCGTCTTGTTCACGTGATAGAAGGGAATTCCCAAAAAATATTTTCCTCCACCTTACCCGCTTCCGAAAATCTGATATCTCTATTGTAATCAGTATCTATAGCGTTTTAAACTTCCAAATTCAATGAAAATATGAAAATGAATCGTAGCCGCCGTCAAATTATATTTCTATTTAGTCAACGGATGTTCACAATTCGAAAATGCTAATTCATGCAGTTTTTAAAGATGAGTAACAGATTTTTAAAAAAATAATAATACATTATGAATTTTTAGTGATTTAAAATTACTGCTTTTAAAACGGAACTACTGAAGGAATTGCAAACGTGAGCGTACACACACACACACACACACATATATATACACACACATACACACACACACACACACACACACATATATATATATATATATATATATATATATATATATATATATATATATATATATATATATATATATATATATATATATATATATATATATATATATATATAAAACGGTTAAACCGAATGTGTTGAAATTTTACTCCGTACATAACGAGGTAAAAACATAGTTTAAGAAAAAAAATTCTTTTAAATAATTCGTTTCAAAATAACAAAATATTTTAATTGAAAATTACTGAAAGCAATAATCAGTTACAACACTGTTACACGTCAATGTGTCTAGTTCCCTTGATTTTCTTTACAACAGTGTAACTGTTAAACAGCAAAACAGCGCCCTCTTGGTGTGTATCGCTGATAATAGCAAACATTGAATTACGAACTGCATTAATTAGGATTTTAAATTTTTAAAAAACCGCTGAAATTGAAAATTTCAATGTTTGTATTCATTTTATATATTAGTTCCTGCAGGTATGCTGATTATGACCTTAAATTGGATTTTCAAGAAAAAAGTGTAAAGTAAAAATACATTGTCAGCGAAATAATTGTTTTTTTAATCTATATAAAATATAGAAGAGGCTTTGCTAAACCGAACCTAAATTGCAATGTGTACGAAATGGCTACACAGATATCAATGGAAAGTGACTTTATCGCACAGAAAAAATTATATTTTAAATTTTATATACTTCTAAAAATAAATACAAATGGAATTATTAATGTTTATATTTATATAATTCTAACAAAATTAAATTTTTATTTTTATTATAAAATATTACAATAAGTGTTATCTTCTAATACGTTTATTGCAAATAAATTGTCGTATAATTCATTTGTCATTTCATTCAACATTATATGTAGTCTATATAATTTTCACGTCTTGGATTTTTCCAAAGAAAATTCAAAATTCTGCTTCAGAGTAAGTTCTGGTATCTGTAAAATACAAAACAAATAGAAATTAACAAAACCAGCGCTTAAGTAACAGTAAACAAAATGTATACTTTGTTTGAAAACTTACATGCACTCTGTTATCCACTGATAAGATAAACACAATAGCTTCAGCTATGTCTGACGGTTGAAGTACTTTGGTGAAGTCAATCTCTGGGAATTTCATGTCAGCTGGATAAATCATTTCCGAATGATGTCCAAACTCCGTCGCCACAATACCTGGGCTTACGTTCTGCGCAAACAAATGTGTCAACAAATTTATTAGTTATTTAACTTTGCTAAAATTCCTATTAGAAACATGCGCTATTGGAACAGACATCATGGTAAGGCCTAAGCTCCGAATTTAAAAATGAGCACCGATAATAATTTTAAGATTTTTTGACAAATCGTTAATTTTTTTTATTTTAGCAACAAAATTCGTAATTTTACTCTGCACGGAAATCGAGTGCAATAAAAGCTCGGCTATTTTCGTTACTCAGTGATTTCCAAAACAGTTTCAAAATGGTGGCCATTTCAAACTTTTAAAAAATCATAACTTTTTTAAATCTTACAATTTTAAAATTCTGATTTCACTATCTTAACCATAGTTAAAATTTTAATAAGAATGAAAAAATGAATATGACGCGGTCAGGGTTCATTTTGGTATTTCTAAATAATTTAAACATTGAATTATTGTATGATGTGTAGATCTATTCTGTATAAATAATTATTAATAGCCTTAAGCATTCTTAAAACAGATCTATTTTAATACACAAAATAAAACGCGAAGTTAGGCGAAAAAAGATACACTAATTTTTTAACAATGTTCCTGAAGGCCTGCAAATTTACATGTAACTAAACAAAGAAGAAAGAAATTGTATCGTAAAAGATTTTTGTTCTAAAAATAAGATAAATCAATAACAAATACTCACTGTAACTCTAATACTTGAACCAGACGTAATTAGTTCCTTGTACAAAGCCTCAGAGAGCGCTGTCACTGCAAACTTTGAAGCTGTGTACATTGAAAAAAACGGCGAAAGCACTTTATGCCCTGCAACACTAAAACATTAAAAACGAGTTATAAAATAGATTGCATTCATAAATTACTGGAGTTACAAAATGGTAACAGCTTTACCAAGTTTTTTAACCAGTAAAGTCCGTTCAACAGTATCAAAATGGCCGCCACTTACAATCGAAAATATGAAAACTATTTCATCTTATACGCTTATAAAAAACTGATTTCCAAATCACAATCAGCTGTAAACTATTTCGCATGATAGCATTTCAAATGTTCAGTGTAACTTGATAACTTCAAATTCATATTATGTGTGAATCATTATTTTCAATCAACGTAAGATAAAACAAAATTATTTTTGAAAACCGCTTCCATTACGTCAGCAAGATAACCGCAAGTAGCGATATTTAATTTTCTAATCTAAACATGGTAATTCTTTGAAGAGCTATTTTGCAACTGCCCAGTACATAATATATCTTCAGTTTAACTCGTGATTAGAATATTTTACCTGTTGATATTGATGACAATACCATCGTCAGCACCTTTCTTCTTCATGGACCTGACTGCCTCTCTGGCGCACACAGAAAGCCCGATCACGTTTAGATCCATAATCTGTTGCCAGGCTTCGGTGGAGCCGTCTGTAATACAAAACATTTAATTAGCACTTTTGATCCATAAGAATGTTCGACGACATACTAGGAAATCAACCGTTTTATCGAAATCGGTTATGCAAAAGATCGCTCCTACAATACTCATGAAGAATAAATGCAGAGAATATTAAATTTATCTTCCCAATATTCTCGCTAACGTGATGGATGCGGATTTTCAAAAGTACTTTTTACATATTAACAAAAATTTCATTTTGTCACCAGAATCAACTTTAAAATTACTTATACTTTTAAAGTGAATTTAAAACTTTAAAAAAATGGCTAAATTTTGAAATGTTAGAAGTAATTTTTGCCGAAAAACTTGTCTGCGATATGGACAAATTGCTAAAACGAGACTGCTAAAATTGTATGACACACACACACACACACACACACACACACACACACACACACACACGCACACGCACACACACACGCGCGCGCGCACACGCACACACACACGCGCGCGCACACACGCGCGCACGCACACGCGCACGCACACACACACACACACACACAGACAGACAGACACACACACACGCACACGCGCGCACACACACACACACACACACACACACACACACACACACACACACACACACACACACACACACACACACACACACACACACACACACACACACACACACACACACACACACACACACACACACACACACACACACACACACACACACACACACACACATATTGGAAAGAACTACAAGAAGGAAAATTTAGAGGTCAGAGAATGGAACTAACTTCAATATTGAACTGTAATAACCGGTTCAATAGTTCATTTCCTAATAAAAATTTTGCTAGTATAAGAAATTTATAATTTTTTAAACTTTCATAATTTTACAAGGGAAAACAAAAATAAATATTATTTTACCCAATAAGCTGTCAAATCTGGCAGCACCGGCATTGTTCACCAAAATATCGATGCCACTCGTGTTCTTCTCGATCCAAGCAAACGCTTCCAAAATTTCTTCCTCTTTTCTGAGATCTGCTTTTATCGCAAATAATTTCCCCTTTTCTCCTTGCAGTTCTTTGGCTAACTCCTGCAATAAATTTATAAATTACATCACAAACAAATCACGACACGCAACTGTCTCGCTCATGTGTGAAAAGCGGATTTCAAGAAACACTTTATGAAAATCTGATTTTATTAAACAGCTTTTGGCGTAACGAACTTGTCCAAGATGATTAAAAAAATGCATTACTTTGCGAATGTTAATTTTTTAATACTTGGTTTAGTGAGCATTTGTGTGTGTGTGTGTGTGTGTGTGTGTGTGTGTGTGTTTTTTTTTACGCTCACGTTCACAATTTTAGTCCGATTTTATTTAAAACTTGGCGCAAAATTAATTTTGTTAATAGCCTTGACAAGGTAACCAGTAAAATTCGATCAACAGTTTCAAAATGGCGGTTATTTAAACTATACAAAAAGTCATAATCCATTTGTCTTAAATATTTTTTAAAAACTGATTTCATCGCGTAACATGCGTTAGAAATGCGTACGTTAACATTTTTATTTAAAAAATTAAATTAACACCGTTGAAATTAAGAAATTTAATTTCACAGCGATCATAGTTCATTTTCGAATTTGCATTATTTTGTTATGACAGTGAATTTCGAACTTCAAAAGGTAAAAAAATACTTTGAAAAATTTGCTTCACTTACGTCAGCGAGACAGCTGTGTGCCGGTAATAATTTAAATACGATTTTACCATGATAAATCAGTTTTAAAATGTGCAAAAATTAGCAATAAAAAGGTAAAAATTATTTTCGGAAATTCGCTTCTATCACGTCAGCGCACGTAGTAAAGAATACACATGGAATGTAAACATACCTGAACTCTGTCCACCCTCCTAGCTATCCCGACCACTATAAGTCCATGCTTCACCAACTCCTTAGCGACTCCTGCTCCTATTCCAGAACTCGCACCTGTCACCACGGCTACGCGACCCGACCAACGTTCCATTCTGCGGTACAATGACTCCAACACTCTCTGCAGTACGGTTTTATCTGTATTGTGAAGTGCTGATAATGTTTTTTAAAGCGGACAAATCAGATTATATTTAAACAAGCAGCTTTACTCACCTTGGAGGCACGTTGGTAAATATTCGGATTTTGCAAGTCATTCTGAATTGTCGATGTTTTAGTGATGCAGCAAGTTTTACCAGTGGCAAAATATTACGTCATACAAACTGATTTAATAATTAGAGCTCTTACAGTAAACCCAGAAACTATGAAATGTGCACAGACCTAATCCTCCTACTGTTGTAGAGTAACTGTACAGGTCAAAACAGATTGTGTTCAATGCAACAATTTACTAGACACAAATTATTATTTAACATGTGTTCCTTTGTTCGCCATTGTTTTTTCTCCTGATGTATAGCAAATGTAAATAACAGTGGACAGAGATTTTCGTGTCCATTTTTTTTGAATTTACGGTGGGAAATGACCAATTGGATGAACCATCATGGAAAGACCCAGACCTGAGTAATAGAAATGAGCTACGATGGGAATGTGTGCGTGTGTGTTGGCATGTTAACGTTCGCTATTCTAGTTAGATTTGATTCAAAAATGTGGCACAAAAATATAATTTTGTAATAGTTTGGAGAAGTTTGTTAAACAGCAATGCAATTAGCATTTGGAATTTTCAAATTCGTTGAAATTAAGAAATTAAATTTTACGGCGTTTGAAATAAATTTAATTTAAAAATGTGTGTTTTGACAAGCTAACTTTAGTCATTTAATTTAGTTAGATTTGATTAAAAAACATGGAAAATTAACTGAATTTTGTAACGGCTTGGGCAAATTTGTTAAACAGAAAATTAGTTTCTCCAGTTTTTTTTTTTTTAAGGCGAAAAGCTCATTGAGGCTACTATCACCTTCATAAATGTAAATGTGAGTGTAAAGTGTTAAAGTCGTAAGTGTAGTGTTGTAAGTGTAAGTGTGTGTTAGTCTATGGTACCGCGAGGGACGTCTAAATCCTCTCAATAGTCTGCAACCCCTGTGGGATATTTTTCCAGTTTCAAAATGGCGTCTGTATCAAATCAATAAAAATCATACTTTCTTAAATCTGTTTTTATCCTCGCATAAACGTTAAAAAATTTATTAATTAGCATTTTGAAATTTCATAATTCGTTGATTTTTTGTTTTGTTTTTTATTATTATTCTAAGGCGAAAAGCACATTGAGGCTATTATCGCCTCTAAATGTAAGTGTGTGTTAGACTCGGGTACCTCGAGGGCCGTATAAATCCTCTTTAGGTGCAGCTAGTCCGTACCCCACTGCGGGGTATTTCTCCAGTTTCAAAATGGCGTCTATACCAATTCTTTAAAAATCATATTTTCTTAAATCTGTTTTTATCACCGCATACACGTTAAAAAAAAATTATAAATTAGCATTTCGAATTTTCATAACTCGTTGAAATTAAGAAATTAAATTTCACGGCGTTCTGGGTTCATTTTCGTATTTTCAATGCATTTTAAAAGTTTAAAGTAAATGGTGTATTGATATATGCAGATATTAATGCTGTTTACAATAGGTAAATCGAAATTTCAGAAAATGGTAAGTTAAAAAAAATACTTTTAGAATTCTTTTCCATTACGTCAGCGAGACAGCTGTGTGCTGAGATTATTTTTATCTCTTATCTCTTATCTTCTTTATGTCAGTGAGCATATCTGTTTGACCTATTAAAGAGATTGTATGGAAGGAACATGCCTGCTTTAATATTTCTTGATTAGAATTATATACCTATTCTTCCCGTCAGTGGTCTATCAACTCACCTCATAAAGGCTACCGCGGTTTCGAAACTTTATAATTTCATCTTCAGGCCATACAAAATGTTAAATCCCTCTGTCGAGGTCGTCATAAAGTCAAACAAAACATTAAAAACATACGTCACAAACACTAAGCACAATTACACATTTAAAATATTCGTCATGAAATTCGGCTTGGCCAAGCTACACACGCGACTCGTACGTCGTTACATTCCGGACCGCATATTTCTTGCTTCATTTGTTTTACGTGAATCTGTAATGGAAAAACGAATACATCAATATACGTACTTAAGTTAATCGTTTTACATTGTTACATTAAGATAAGTATATAACTGACTTATCACTCACAGCTAAGATTTTGTTTCTAAAAGTATTGATATCTTTCATATATTATCACGCTAAGCATTCCGATCTGTCTGTACAAAAAGAAGGGACTTGTGGTATTTACAGGACACCAGGGGACTTTCACGCTTTATACAGTTATATTTTAGGGCTTTACAATAAAATAAAACCAACCTAAAACTATCTGTAAACAAAATTCCAGGAACAGTATTAAAGAGTTCCCGCGAGAGTGCAGCACAATGCAGGCATAGTGACAAATAATTGTATGTACCGAAACGCTTATTTACAAAAAGAACATTGTTGAAAGTAATATTTAAATGATTACTGTATCCAATACATAAACAATTATCGAGAATAAAATAGTTTAGACAATCTAACGACATTTATGTTAAAATGTATAATATAATTAAAAACATCCCCTTGTTACGGTATAGAGGGAGATAAAAAAATTACCTTCGGAAGGATATATGCGTGCTAAAATTCAAAGGGATTTCCGTACCGTGCGGTGTAGGCTACATTCTTCCACGTGTCCTAGATCCTTACTAAGCTTTTTGTGAACTGACTGAATCCGAAAGCGTCGGCAATGTTTAAGGTTGTCGAAGCTAGATATAATACCACAATGCTCACAACATATCTGTAACGTTCCTATCAGAAATATGTCGATTTCTCACAAATCGATTTGAAAGGGTTTTATGTGGTTTCAATTATTCACGATTCTCAAAAAGGTGTACAGAATTTGTGTAAGCCGTTACGAATTTGCTTTTTTGCTAAAGTTACAAATTTGAGCAGAACAAAATTCAGGAAATCATGGGGCTTATTACTGGGCACTATGGTCTGAGTGTGTGCATGAGCAGAATAGATACGTAACATGGAGATACCGTGTGTTGGTTGGGCAAGAAAGAAGACGAGCTTGCAGGACACAATTCTTGATTGTGAAGCTCTTGCTGGTAGGAGGTTAGAACGTTTTGGCTTCCAGGACTCTAGGGACCTTCAGGCGAATGAGCTATAGGGACCTTCAGACGAATGAGGTACATGGACCTTCAGACGAATGAGCTATAGGGACCGTCAGACGAATGAGCTATAGAGACCTTCAGACGAATGAGCTATATGGACCTTCAGACGAATGAGGTACATGGACCTTCAGACGAATGAGCTATAGGGACATTCAGACGAATAAGCTATAAGGACCTTCAGGCGAATGAGCTATAGGGACCTTCAGACGAATGAGCTACATGGACCGTCAGACGAATGAGGTACATGGACCTTCAGACGAATGAGCTATATGGACCTTCAGACGAATGAGCTATAGGGACCTTCAGACGAATGAGCTATAGGGACCTTCAGACGAATGAGCTATATGGACCTTCAGACGAATGAGGTACATGGACCTTCAGACGAATGAGCTATAGGGACCTTCAGACGAATGAGCTATAGGGACCTTCAGACGAATGAGCTATAGGGACCTTCAGACGAATGAGCTATATGGACCTTCAGACGAATGAGCTATAGGGACCTTCAGACGAATGAGGTACATGGACCTTCAGACGAATGAGCTATAGAGACCTTCAGACGAATGAGCTATAGGGACCTTCAGACGAATGAGCTATATGGACCTTCAGACGAATGAGCTATAGGGACCTTCAGACGAATGAGCTATAGGGACCTTCAAACGAATGAGGTACATGGACCTTCAGACGAATGAGCTATAGGGACCTTCAGACGAATGAGCTATATGGACCTTCAGACGAATGAGCTATAAGGACCTTCAGACGAATGAGCTATAGGGACCTTCAGACGAAAGAGGTACATGGACCTTCAGACGAATGAGCTATAGGGACCTTCAGACGAATGAGCTATAGGGACCTTCAGACGAATGAGGTACATGGACCTTCAGACGAATGAGCTATAGGGACCTTCAGACGAATGAGCTATAGGGACCTTCAGACGAATGAGCTATATGGACCGTCAGACGAATGAGGTACATGGACATTCAGACGAATGAGCTATAGAGACCTTCAGACGAATGAGCTATATGAACCTTCAGACTAATGAGCTATAGAGACCTTCAGACGAATGAGCTATAGGGACCTTCAGACGAATGAGCTAGTCAGTGGACTTCTCATGGATAGACAAATGTAACAATACGCAAGTGTTCCCGAATAATCGAGCGCCATTGTGGATGAATACTATAAAAGCTTTTCTGAATCAATTTGAAACCAACTCACCCGTCCACGAGTGTTCCCTATCTGCAAGTTGCCAAACATATCTTAACCTAAACATGCAGGTTTTCCGTTTAATGTATAGATAAATCAATGTTTAACTGAAGCGTAACTGAAGCAACCTTATCAACTCTGATATTGTATTCTGTATTATATACTAAAGTTTACCTTCATTTAACAATTGGTATATGAAATTGATTTGCAAATTTACCGTAAATAAATAAACAACATAAATAAATTATGTTTAAGATTATAATTTAGGTATTTGAGAACAACAAAAATTGATCCACACTCCCGAAACTTCATTTATAGTTTATGATAAATTATTATAAACAGACAAATTATGGCAAATGTATGAATAAACAGTAATAATATCATAAATATTACATCATTTTTACAACAATTTTAAAAAAGAATAAATAGTACACACACAACACACACACATATGACTCCATATTTATAATATATATATGAATAAATAGTACACACACACACACACACACACACACATATATATATATATATATATATATATATATATATATATATATATATATATATATATAAAAGGTTAAACCGAATGTGTTGAAATTTTGCCCCGTACATAACGAGGTAAAAATATATTTTAAGAAAATAGCTTTTTCAATAACTCATATCAAAATAACATTCAAATACTTTAACTGAAAATTATTGAAAGTATTAATCCTATAATATTAAACGAGCAATTTCTGTATGTATGTTCAGCGTATCTCGAAAACGGCTCTAACGAATTTCACAAAACTTCGTACATAATGGTTTTGAAGGGTGCAGATCGCAAAACGACGAATTTCTAGCCTTAAATTTACGTGGGGTGTATACCTATATATATTGCCAGTTTCCAGGTAGAGAAGTTCATATTCCTAGAATCACATTAGGTTCAACCAAAAGTAAACTTGGATGCACAATGCAGATATCAATTTCCCGTTAGACCAGCTTTTGCTATGACAATACGTAAGGCCCAAGGGCGGACCTTTGTATCAGTTGGGATATTCCTACTAACGGCAGTTTTCATGCATGGAATGTTAGGCCCTATACGTAGCTTCTCCAGTGTTAAAAGGCGAAATGGACTGAAAATTCTCTTGGCTACAAAAAACACTAGCCACACAAGATGTGTTGTTTGGAAATAAGTATTACAAGAACATTCGAATAATTACGTTCCGAAAACAAATATGCAGATCGAAGAAAATGTGGAGACTTGAAATTTCCTGACAACTTTGAAGATTTCAATATTTGATCATTTTCACGGTTATTGAAGATACAGTTTTTGTTATTTCATTTGCAGAGTTTTATAATGTTTTAAATATCAATATTTTTATATTAATTATTTAACGATTTTTATCACAAAGAGGCTACATTATACAATTTTTTAATACAAGTTCATTTTTTACTGAACGCATCCGGATGTATATACGATTTTTGTAAATATTTTGTACATGTTATTTAACTTTATTATATTGAACATCATTTAACAAAATTTTGTACCAAAGATGTCAAATTATTTCAAACAATTTTCAAACATAAACTACACGAGCAGAACTCGGCCACCCGGTGCTTTGTTATAAAACTGTTACACGTCAATTTGTCTAGTTCCGTTGATTTTCTTTATAACAGTGTAACTGTTAACAGCAAACATTGAATTACGAACTGCATTAATTAGGATTTGAATTTTTCAAAAAACCCGCTGAAATTGAAAATTCCAATGTTTGTATTAATTTTATATATCAGTTCCTGCAGGTATGCTGATTATTACCTTAAATTAGATTTTCAAGAAAAAAGTGCAAAGTAAAAAATACATTTTTTTAAATTCGCTTCCATCACGTCAGCGAAAAAATTGTTCTTTTTAATCTGTATAAAATATAGAAGAGGCTTTGCTAAACCGAACCTAAATTGCAAAAGCTACACAGAAAAAGCAGATATCAATGGAAAGTGACTTTATCGCGCAGAAGTCAAGGTCATGGAAAAACACTCACATTATATTTTAAATTTTATATACTTCTAAAAATAAATACAAATTGTATAATTAATGTTTATATTTATATAATTCTAACAAAATTCAATTTTTATATTTATTATAAAATATTATAAAAAATTTTTATCGTCTAATACGTTTATTGTAAATAAATTGCCATATTATTTATTTGTCATTTCATTCAACATTATATATATATATATATATATATATTATATATATATATATACGCTTCACGCCTTTTATTTTTGCAAAGCAAATTCAAAATTCTCCTTCAGAGTAAGTTCTGGTATCTGTAAAATACAAAACAAACAGAAATTAACAAAACCAGCGCTTAAGTAACAGTAAACAAAATGTATACTTTGTTTGAAAACTTACATGCACTCTGTTATCCACTGATAAGATAAACACAATAGCTGTAGCTATGTCTGAAGGTAGAAGAATTTTGGTGTAGTCAATCTCTGGGAATTTTGTGTCGGCCGGAATATTTAATTCCGCATGTTGCCCAAACTCCGTCGCCACAATACCTGGGCTTAAGTTCTGCGCAAACAAATATATTAGTTTTTTAACTTTGCTAAAATTTAAATTAGAAACATGCGCTATAGGGACAGCCATCATGGTAAGGCCTAAGCTCCGGACTTAAAAATGAGCACCGATAGTAATTTTAAGATTTTTTGACAAATCGTTATTTTTTTTTTAGCAATCAAATTCGTAATTTTAGTCGGCACTGAAATCGATTCCAATAAAAGCTCGGTTATTTTCGTTACTCAGTGAAATCCAATTACAGTTTCAAAATGGCGGTCATTTCAAACTTTATAAAAAATCATAACTTTTTTAAGTCTTAAACGTTTTAAAATTCTGATTTCACTATCATAACCAGCGTCGGACGTTAAACACCAAAAAAAGTTAAAATTTTCAAAAATCGATATTTGAAATTTTGATGATATTGAATATGATGCGGTCAGGGTTCATTTTTTGTATTTTCTAGTAATTTAAATATTGAATTGTATGATGTATAAATACAGTATTATGTATAATGTATAAACAATTAGTAATAGTCTTAAGCATTCTTAAAACGGATCTATTTTAATACACAAAATAAAACGCAAAGTTAGGCGAAAAAGATACACAGATTTTTAAACAATAATCATGAAGGCCTGCAACTTTACTTGTAACTGAACAAAGATGAAAGAAATTTGTATCGTACAGATTTGTTCTAATAAATAAGATAAATCAATAAAAAAATACTCACTGTAACTCTAATACTTGAACCAGAAGCAATTAGTTCCTTGTACAAAGCCTCAGATAGCGCTCTAACTGTAGATTTTGAAGCTGAGTACATTGAAAAAAAGGGCGCCAGCGATTTAAACCCTGCAACACTGAAACATAGAAAACAAGTTATAAAAGAAATGTATTCATATATCACTGGAGGCACATGGTAACATTGGTAACAGCTTTATCAAGTTCTTTAAACAGCAAAGTCCGTTCAACAGTATCAAAATGGCCGCCACTTAAAATCGAAAAAATGTAAACTATTTTATCTTATACGCTTATAAAAAACTGATTTCCAAATCACAATCAGCTTTAAACTATTGCGTAATATAGCATTTCAAATGTTCAGTGTAACTTGATAACTTCAAATGCATATGATGTGTGAATCATTATTTTCAATCAAGCTAAAACAAAATTATTTTTGAAAACCGCTTCCATTACGTCAGCAAGATAACCGCAAGTAGCGATATTTAATTTTCTAATCTAAACATGGTAACAATTTGAAGAGCTATTTTGTACAACATATATCTTCAGTTTAACTCGTGATTACAATATTTTACCT